>CAUYLG010074648.1:0-77297 GCA_963573385.1 Cacajao melanocephalus | reverse complement strand
TTTTTTTTTTAAAAAATTTTTTTTTTTTTTTTTTTTTTTTTTTTTTGCCCAGGCTGCTGAGCAATGTCACAATATTGGCTCACTGCAACCTCTGCCTCCCAGATTCAAGCCATTCTCCTGACTCAGCCTCCCAAGTAGCTGGGATTACAGGCATGTGCCACCACCATCTCTGGCTAACTGTGTATTTTTAGTAGAGACAGGGCTTCACTGTGTTGGTCAGGGTGGTCTTGAACTCCTGACCTCAAGTGATCCACCTGCCTTGGCATCCCAAAGTGCTAGGATTATAAGTGTGAGCCACTGCACTTGGTCAAATAGATTTTTAAAATCTAATTTTGCACAGCTCTTCTACTTTATGATTCCACCTGCTAGTAGCCTTTTGGAATTGATCCAGCTTTCAAAAACAAATGGTCCTTCCCACAGTCATGTATTGCTTCAGAAAATGTTTACTGACACTGATGTTATAATAATGATAATTATTATTTATCTATTTCCAAACCATTTTATGGAGGTATGATTGATATATAAAAGATTACACATGTTTAATTTATACAACTCAATGAAGTTGAACATGAGTATATAATTGTGAAGTCATCACCTCTATCAAAGCCATAAAAATATCCATCACTTCCCACAGTTTCTGCTCATGCCTACGATTATGGTAGTTTCCCCTTATCCATGAGGAATTCATTTCATTACCCTCAGTGGATGCCTGAAACTATGGATAGTCCCAAGCCTTATGTATGCCTTTTTCTTCAGATACATACATTCCTATAAAAAAGTTTAATTTATTGATTAGGCACAGTAAGATATTAACAAAAATAGCTAATAATAAAAATAAAATAGAACAATTCTGACAATAAACTGATATAGAAGTTATGTGAATGTGATCTCTTTTTCCCTCTCTCTTTCAAAATATCTTATTGTACTGCACTTGCCCTTCTTGTGATGATGTGAGGTGACAGAATGCCTACATGAGATGACAGGAAGTGAATGATGCAGGCATTGCGATGTAGCGTTAGGCTATGGCTGACCTTCTGACCATGTATCAGAAGGAGGATCATCTGCTTTGGGTGATCCTGTATCATTGAGCCATGACGATGTTTATAGTTGGATATCAGGAGCAGACAATGTCAGTGACTAAGGATGGATAGCATTTGCAGCATGGGTACACCGGACAAAGTGACCACCCGTGTCCCAGCTGGAACAGAGGGGTTGGAATGAGATTTCATCACACTACACTGAACGGCATGTAATTTAAAACTTATGAATGGTTTATTTTTGGAATTTTTCATTTAATATTTTCATATCACAATTGGCCATGGGTAGCTGAACCTGCAGGAAGTAAAACTACAGATAAAGAAGGAGGACTGTATTCTTTCCATTATTATTATTACACTGATAAGAACACTAAACATAAGATCTGTCCTCCTTTTAGAAATTTTAAGGAGAAAATACAGTATCCTCAGCTATAGGCATGGTGCTGTCTAGTAGATCTCTAGAAATTATTGAGCCCCTTTGATATTCCAAGTTCTGTTCTAAGTATTTTTTAAATTTAAACAGTATAATTTTATACTTATATTTAATTTATATTTAATTTAAACAGTATAATGATTCTTCAAGGAAGAATTTTAAAGAGTTCCTTATTCTTGCTTTTGCCACACAGTCCATGTGCTTCAGAGGATGAGCACCCTACCCATAGCTCATATTGTCAGGGATCCACCGTTTGGCAAATGATGTGCTATTCCATGTCTATCATAATTGGTTCAGAGAAGGACAAGTGATCAATTTCTGGACAAGGAGATGTGATGGTTGGTTGTTTAACACTTCCCGGGAAATATGTTTTCTTATTATTAAATGAAAGACACGTGAAGAAATAGTCTTGTTCTAGCATGTACCTGTGAAGGATAGATGTGTCATAGAGAGTTCGCCATGACAAGGGAATCTAAGCTGAGGGGAAACAAACACACAGGTGGTGGGGAGGGGGATGGGGGTAGCCAAAATCATTCTGTTGCAGTATTATTTCCCTCACTGTGTAGAGATGGAAACACTCATAACTGGGGTAATTTGCACAAAATAAAGAAGTGACAAAACTGAGATTGCAAAGTATTCTTTCAACTCCTAAACCCATGTTTCTTCTGGTAAATATTGATATAACTATTACTTTTTAAAAGTAATACACACCGGGAACAAATTTAGGAGAACACTTGAAGAATTCCGCAGTTGTCCTATTAGCATTTTGTTATATCAAATTCAAGGCAGTGTAACTGAATTGCAGTGCTGAGCTCTGCAATACAAGCCTTCACGAAGGGCATAAACTTCATAGGAAGAATTTTTAGAAAAAGTGGTTGAGATCTTTTAGAGTCCCATTTCTGATAAGAAACAAAATTTAGAGCCAAAATTTTATAAGTGATGAATTTTTTATTGGCTGTATCCCAGTAATTATCACTCACCACTTTCATACAGGAATAAATCAGATAAATGCAAATTCTGAGAAACTGCCCAGAATCTATAGTCTTACTGGCCATTCATTTCCTTACTATTAAAATACATTTTACTTTGTCTGGTAAATGTGAAAAATCTATCTTTCAAAGTGATATAGACCCATCTGTTGTCTCCCATACTTTCAAATTTTTATTCGTGGTATTCTGAAAAGTCAGACATTAGCACTATTACTCCTTAATGCTTATCCCCTGTTTCAAATTATAATGCACATTTAGAAAACATAGCTAATTGCTGCACCAGAGACCCTTGCTTCACCCTGAAAAAGATAATAAATGATACAATGCTACAATACAATACAGTTTTTGTTACCAAATCAAGTTAACAAAATATTCTAGCTTGAAGGGAGTAATTATTTATACATTCCCTCCCCACCTCACTTCACTCCACCCCAATTCAGAGGCAGTAATGGTTTAAGAGAAAGACCAAGTCCATTACATTCTGGCACAGATTCTAGCTCTGTCATATATAAATGGTGTGCATGAAAGTTACTTAACCTTTGATATTTCATCAAAAACTACCAGGCATGCAAAGGAGCAGAAAAGTATGACGCATAATGAGGAAATAAAGGAAGCAGGACCCAGAGCTGACACAGATGTTAAAATTAGGTGACAGAGACACTAGAGTGATTACAATTGTATTTCACACTTTTAAAAAGTTAAGTAGAGAGAGAAGATATAAAAAGAGCAAAACTGAACATCTAGAGAGAAAAACTACAATGTTTGAAACAAAAAATACATGGGCTGGGATTGCTGCGCTGACATTTCAGACAAAAAAGCTAGAGGATGTGAAGACAGAGACACATACATTATAAAATGAAACAAAAGGAGATTTTAAAAAATGAAATTTGTTCCTATGAGCTTTGGGCAAACTCTAAGTAGCCTAACAGATACATAATTGGAGTCACTGAAGGAGAGGTAGGAGGAGAAAGTCAGAAAAAATGTATTTGAATAACTGGTGACAGAATATTTTTAAATTTATGACAATTGTGTATCCACAGAGCTAAGAAATTCAAGTTACCGCAGGATAAGACTTAGAAAATCACACTGGGGCACGGTATCATCAAATTGCTCAAAACCAGTGAGAAAAACATTGTCTTAAAACATGAGAGGAACAAAGTTGCAGTAGAAACGAAAAACAAAGTCAAGATGACAACAGATTTCTCATTAGAAATAATGTAAGAGGAAAAGCAGTGGGGCAGCACCTGTAATGTGGGAGAAGGAAAATCCTGTCAACCTACAAGTCTGTACAGAACAACAGCACACGTAATGAGAGTCCAGAGAGGACTGAAAACAAAACAAAACAGAAAAGTATTTGAAGAAACACAGAACTTTTATTGAATAAATATCCTTTGGTTTTTGGTAACTCTTCTGTTAAATTCCAGACATCTAAAAACATTGATTTTGACTCTTCCCCCTATTTTTCTCATTGCTTTTGTATCGGAAAAGATTTTAAAATATCTTTGTACTGCTACTGGAATTGAGCTATATTTTTACTATGTTGCCTACATAAAGTATCTGATTTTTAAAAAGCTATTATAATGACTAAATGTGCATTTGCAATAATAAGCTATCTTTTAAAATAGATTGCTGAAGGAGAGAAAAAACATCTTTCTTAAGCTGTCATATGTGCTGTGAATAATGTACATATGCACAAAAGGGCAACTTGTGGTCTCTTTGGAGTTAAAAGAAAAATTACTGGAATGAAGCCTGGTTTGAAATGTAACTTTTGCTCTCATCATGAGTTAGATTTGTTTACTTTTAATATGGCAGTGTGTGTGTGTGTGTGTGTGTGTGTGTGTATAAGTGTGTGTGTTTGTATATGTTCTCATGGCCTGATATCCAAATTTTCCATAACATTAGGGATTTCTTTTTCTCTTCCAGAGTACTTAGAGTAGATTATTTTATAGAACTTCCAGAATTGTGCTTTTACTAGTGGTAGAATAAATCATTGGAAATATACAGCAATTTTATATATGTGATATAGAAATGGTGATTTTTTTTCAAGATCACATAACTTATTTGCAGAGTGAGAACTAATATCTGATTTTTAATATCTAAATGTAGAACTTGATGAAGGTAATTTATCATTATGTATGCAATAAGATTCCTATTACATTAAAATACTTGATCCAGCAGTAGTAGATTTTAGAATTTGAGAAAACATGATTATTTTGTAATACTTTTGAATTAGTAATTTCTTACCATAGGTTTTAGTTTCTATTTCCAAAGAGCCACATCCTTTGGAGGTCCACAGTGTTTGAGCTAAAATAATGTCCTTGTTTTCTTTCTCCCTTGCCCAGGTGAAATTTTATATGACTTTAGAAGTGCCCTTAAATTTCAGGACAGGTGGTACCTCTTTCCTCAGGAGATTCTGGAATCCAGACGGCTGCTTAGAGGTGAGAACACCAGGGCAGAGGTTTTGCACCTGCATTTGGGAACCTGTGGTAGATGCCCATCTTAAAACTCTATAGAGACTTATCCCCTTTCAAAGCTCTTGCCCTTGAACTGATGTCTGCTTCTCTGATGTTGTCAGCTTCCCCCAGGCAAATGCTGCTCAGTTCAGGATTTGGAGAAATTTTATTGTTTTTAATTAATCAAGGGCAAACATGTCCTTGTTTTTGCTTGTTTTTTCAGAGATTCCAAAGGGTATAAACTCATGTTTAATGTAACTTATTGACTCTGTTCCATAAAACCAAATAGCAGCAGAGGTAAAAAAGAAAGGCATTGCCTCCCAGGAAGACAAATAATAATTCTTACTTATTATTAAACATAAGGAGAATTATAATGTTGTAGAAAGTCTGTCTAAGGTAATCGTTTTATCAGCATTCAAGTGACGCTAAGAAGCCTGGCTTTCATTATTGGTAATAAAAGGATAATAAAACTTATAACTGCTTGCTACTGGTTGGACACATTGAATCTTCTACTGATCCTTTTTGATACTCCTTCAAAGGAAGTTTCCTTCTTCATATAGGTCTGGAGGATCATCATCATTTCTTGCATGGGAAAATGTGCATGTCCTGATTCCAGAGAGGTTCTAATTCCAATGGTCTGAATTACGATCGGGCTGAGAACTGCTGAAGCTGGTGGTTACCGAAAGAGGCAGTCTGTAATAACAACAGCAGGATGAGTCAGTCAGATAAAAATTTGAATTGTAGACTATCAATTTCTTCTATAAATATGGAGCACTCAGTAGGTACCAGGCTAAATGCATGACCTATGATAGAATCTGTGAACAAGATAGACATTGTCCCTAACTAATGGAATTTGGTTTTTACTGGCTTGGTGGTGTTTGGCAATGCCATAGCTTCAGTTTAATTATGTACAGAGATGATGATATTCATCTTAGAAGATTGTGTGGGGATTAAGCAGTGTAATGTGTGTAAAGTGCCTAGTGTAAAAGGAACTCTATGAAACATAACCCTCACTATTCCCATACACACATGTATATAATGGCAGCTTTTGTTCTACTTACATAGCCAACTATGCATATAGGTCTAATTAGAATTGGTAGGCAAGAGAAGGTTTGATTTAACAGGTAGACAACCTGCTGATTAGGGGAAAGGTAAAATTAGGAACATAGAGATTCATATTGTCATTCTAGTCTGGGCATAATAATAATAAAAATATCTTCTCAAGTGTGAATGTTGTGAAAGGCGCTTTATATACGTTGCCTTAATTCTCAAATCAGCCTGAAAAGTTAGATATTATTATAATGATTGCTATGATGAAACTGAATCTCAGAGACTGGTAACCTGTGTCAGGGTATGTGGGATATGTAGTCGGTGAAAGAGAGAGCTGGATGCACAGGCTAGTTCTCCAGGACTCCAGAGTCTGTGAACAGCACCGTGTTGCCTCCAAGTTGTAAAGTGTCGAGCTAGCGATTCCTCCTCTGTGTCTTGGAATACCAGCTGCCAAATCAGAAAATAATATCTGCCCAGCATTAGCTATTTAATATGTGGAGAATCCAATGTAACACACGTTACCTAAAAGTCGTAATGTGCTTTAGAAATGCAGGTTTTTCTAAAGGCTTCCTGTTTTTTCAATTTTAAAAAATTCTTTTGAGGTAGGATCTCACTCTGTCACCCAGGGTGGATCTGCTGGGCTCAAGTGATCCTCCCACCTCAGCCTCATGGGTAACTGGGACTACAGCACGCCTGGCTAGTTTTTAAATATTTCATAGAGATAGGGTTTCTCTGTGTTGTCCAGGCTGGTCTTGAACTCCTGTACTCAAGCAGTCTTCCTGCCTCAGCCTCCCCAAGTGCTGAAATTGCAGGCGTGAGCCACTGCACCCAGGTTGCTTTGCAATTTTTCTTTTTCTATTAGGCTGTGATCTCCCAACCACAGTTGAATCCATAATTTAATTAATTTAACCACAGGCAATTCCCCCAAAGTCCCTGTATGATGGTGAGAGACAATTTTCGGGGTCAGTGTTAACATTTGGACAAAAAAACATTCTGGATTTTAGTATTTCTCCTTCTGAGGAAGAGAAATCCATTTGCAAAAATTGATTCCTTTCTACTTTGAAGATGACATTTCTCATTAAGGTAGATTTATCTACACAGAAGCGTGGCTAACAGTGCTTTGCCGGAACATGGCGTTGAGGAGCTCGCCATGGGAATCACCCCAACCTGGAGGCAGGGTTTAGCGCAGCTCCAATTCCTGTGGCTCTGAAGCTACTCTCGGGGGCCTGCAGCCTGCTGCCCCTACCCCGGACCAGGCAGAGATGGGAAGAGTTTCCCACCATGCTGCAGGCAGCAGGGCCCTTCATTCTGCACTTTATTTTCAGCAAGGGGACTAGAGCATGATACCTTACCTACTTCCTGTCTTTCTCCTTTCCTTTTTAAAAGGCAATACGTTTCTCATTGATTCAAATCATTTTTTTTTTTTTGCAGGTGAGAATTAGGTAGCATAGAAAGAGTAAAACTGCTTTATTTGTTAAATGTCATTCATTCATTCATTCATTCAAATTTTATTGAGGTCTTTTGTCTTTGATGCTATATGAGGTCTGAAATGCTGTGGTCTTGTAAGACAGAAATTCTCAATGATATATTTACTTCAATAATTAAGCTGTCCTGAATGAAAAGTTTAACCTTATATAGGGTAGTATTTGGCTTTTCGCAATATGGTGTTGTTGATTTTTCAGGAAAGAGTAAATAGAGGCAAAGAAAGCCCTTCTACTTGTAAAGCTCTGTGCTTCTGTCTAGTAAACTCTGATTACCCGCAAGCATCCACAGGATCATGAATCTCACATCAAATGGAGAAACTAACTCCAAGAAAAGCAAGCTAAACCCCACCCCCCAAAACCCTCAAAACCCCAAATGTTAAAATGAGCACTGAATATTCAATATTGTATGACGAAATCACAGGAAATTAAAGCAGCCTGAGCTCATGAATCAGAGGAGGCCAAACATGAACGCATCTGTTTGGTGGGATGGCTGGGTGCCAGCCTGCACGCGTGTTCCTGGGGCTGAAGTTAGAGCAGTAGCTGGAATGAAACCTGCCAGGAGGCCTAGGTGAGTGGAATCTAATTGGGGTAATCCACCGTTTGACCACAACAGTCTTCAGAAGGCTGACGAAAAAGAAGAAAGTAATATTAAACCAATCTCCCTTGAATGCTTAATATTTCCAGGGCTATGCATGACATGCTTTCAGACATAATGTGCCAAACTCCATACTAAATGCCAGAATTACTGAATATATTTTCTGATGGTGAACATTTCCTTCTTTCCTCTTTCTGGTTACCTTTAAGAACACTGGGAATGCATGATTCCTGGTCTGAAAAACACACAGGGAGTATAATGTGTCATTCCAGACAGGGCTGTGGATTGGGAGCCAGCACACCCAGGTTATGGTCCCACTGACTGCATCCTGGAGTTTGTAGCTTGGGAGGCTCATTTGTCTTCTTTGACTTTCATATTCTTTATCGAATGAATCAGATTAGACCTGATCCGTCCCCAGCCTTGCAATCTAAGGGCTTGCAGGTGAAATAAAGTTCATTCTCATGCTCTTTTCAATATTTCAAGAGGCCTGAGAAATAGCTGAAGTTGACTAAGATTGCAAAATAAAAAAAGTAAACAGCATGTTATCTTTGCTTTTGCCTAGAATTTTTGTAGCGTGGCGAGAGAAAAACTATATCTGGTGGTTCTCTACTATCTATTAAACACTTTTTACGTAAATGAAATAGAAATCTCATGAGAGTCACCATTTTACAAATAGGGAGTTTGAGGCCAAGAGAGGTGAAGTGACTCACTGAAGATTGCTGCCTAGCAAAGCTCCTGCCTGTACTGTGTGGAGAGGGTGTGACTGGGGGAGGCTCAGGGCCATCAGGGGAGGGAGCAGGAGCGGAGCTCTCCTGGATCTGGTCCCTGGACTGAGTCTCCTAGGCTCATCACCACATAGACCATAGGCTCAGAAGGAGCTCAAGTTGGCAGCTATCTCCTTTTAGAAAAGAATTTTAAAGCCAAATTATCACTTAATAAGTTCTGTTTGCTTCATAAGTAAACATTGTCATGCCATGAGGGTTCCTGAGCAGGAAAGGATAACAGATTCCTGGGCTGATAAGATCACATCATCTAAATGAATGATTTCTAAGATTCTGTCTGGCTCTGAGATTCCAAAATTCCATGACCTGGTCAAAGTCAGTCAAGAATGAATTTTTTCCCGCATTTCCAATACATTCTGATTTTCTTGGCTGTTTTTTCCTCTGGGATTCTACTTAGAGGCTGTGATGTTTTGGAAGTTGCTAATTTAAATGACAAATGATAGCATAACCTTGGAATACATATTTGAATATATTAAGTACCCTACTTCCCAGCAAAGTAAATTTTGTCTCTAATCAAGTGGGTTTTTTTTCTTCAAAAGAAAAAACAAGTCATTGATGCCACTGATGCTGATGAAGCCTAGGCTGTACCAGAGTTTAATTTTGAGGTGTCGGTATCTTGAATTTACCAACTCAGAGATGCATCAAGTTACACTAAAGTTAAATTCATTTTGTCTTACTTCGACATACCTTTAATTTCAGTAACAGTGTGGATTGAAACTGAGGTTCAGAGAAGCCAAATTTTCTTCTCAGACTTCCTTCAGAAGATGACACTTCAAAAACTGGATTAAAATATATATAAGTTGCCAATTCTTATTCCTAAGGGTGGAAGTGCAAAAGGGTGAGGATTTTCTTGTATTCAGTGAATCAACTTTAATTTGTAAGCTCTGTTTTCGAAGACTTGGAACTTCAATACCATCGTGATGTTGGAGACCATCCCATGCAGGGTACAGAACAGGCTGGAACAGGCTGAGAACCACCCAGCACAAACGTGGCAGCCAGACATGGCCCTGGGGTGTTCATCTGGAATAGAAATTGTTCAGTGTCAAGGATGAAGTGTCATTAACTTTTGTGTTGATCTTAGGAGTCTACAACTAGAGAATTTCCAAAACGCAGGAATGAATTTGTGTTCTAAGTGTTAATATTCTCCTTCTGAACCCCAAATAACACTTTCCAAGATGCTATGTTAAAGATTGTATTAATCTGTTCTCATGCTGCTGATAATACCTTATACCGGGCAATTAACAAAAGAAAGAAGTTTAATGCACTCACATTTCCATGTGACTGGGGATGCCGCACAATCGTGGCGGAAGATAAAAGACACATCTCACTTGGCAGCACACAAGAGAAGAAGGCTTGTGCAAGGATATTCTCATTTCTAAAACCATCAGTTCTTGGGATACTTATTCACTATCACAAGAACAGCACAGGAAAGGCCTGCCCCCCGATTCAATTATGTCCCACCAGGTGTCTCCGACAACACGTGGGAATTCCAGATGAGATTTGGGAGGGGACACAGCCAAACCATATCAAAGATTTTGAAATATGAACTCTTACTGCATGGAAACATGCATGTAGCTTAAACATAGTGATTTAAAGTAGAACTGAAGAAAAGCTGAATTATCACTGTGAAAGCTCAGGAGTCCTCTGGGCTTGAAGGTGAAACCAGAACAAAAAGACAGAACTTTTGGTCAAGGTTATAAGCACCAAGGACTTAACAGAGACTTCCTGGGGAGAAGTAGTGACATTTCTTTTCAATGAAACTTGAGAATTGTTGAAAGTTAAGCAGCAGGATCATTTGCATTTCTATACCAGAGGACATTTTCAGGTCCTGTCCTAAGTGAAGTAACTCGGAATAGAAAACCAAACATCATATGTTCTCACTCATAAGTGAGAGCTAAGCTACAAATTTCTCATTTTCTAATGTCACTGATCATCTTTCAAGTATTCCTTACCAGTCTCTTTTCATTGTGATGAAATGTAAATTCCTCCGGTAGGAAGCAGACAGAATCTTTTTCTTGCCTGAGACACTTTACCTTCCCTCTCACCTGTGAGATCAGAAGGGGATGTTGATTGGAGGCAAAGTGGGAGGAATCACAGCCAGTGATGAAGAGAACCTCCCCCCAGGAAGCTGTCCAAACAAGGCAGGGTAGGCAGGCCGAAGGGGTTGAACACATGAGGGTAACAGCCTGGAGAACAAATGGATTTGAGACCCTCCACTAATTTGCTCTCTCATAGGGTGCATTGCCTGGAACAGATGAGCCTCAGTCTGTGTCAGTTGCAAGATAAAGACCTGAAGTAGGCACCATGGTGCCGTCCATAGTTCAAGGAGATATCATGGGAAGAGGGGATTTCCCCAGGTATCAGCAGGGCTGCCTTGGTCTGGCACCTGTCATTCAGCAGTAGCTTTCTCACTGATGCAATCATGTGAGTCTGGGCAGTTGTAGTGAAAAAGATAAGGAAGGACAATTACCATCCCTCCTAGATCAAGAAACCTTTAAGGACTTCTGAAATCCAGGTCCTTGATTTAAGTTATTTTTTCAGAAGCTATATGGACTTTACACAAAAGCAAACTCCCTAGAGTTCATAATTTGGTGTGTCTCCATATATGGCTGTAGAAGGAAAGATTAAGTTACAGCCAAAGTATTGACTTCTCTGTCCTCAGGGACAGCCAGCTCCCTCTACTGACCTGGTTCTCAATAAAAACACTGTAATTGGGAAATTTTATCTTTCATGACCAGCAAGGTCAGGCATTGAGAAATCCTGGCTACTGATGGGTATGCAGTATATGTTGATGAAACTGAGAAAGCTAAGATTCCTGGCACTTGCCAAGGCTGAATTTGTGTCTTCAGGACTCAAGCCTCACATCAGAGACAGAACGCTGTATAATCCATCCGTCAGGCAGAAAATGAACTCCTTCTCCATGTTTTGCTGACAATATGTTATTTTCTCTCTGCCATTCTAGAGGCTTATGTTCTCTTTGAGCTAACTTTTCTGCAGGTTTTCTTTCTTGCATGTAATGTTAGCAAATTTGAATACGCTTTCATCAAAGAGTCTCATTTACAGGGTAGATCAATGTATGCAAGGTTTATCTCCTGAAATGGATCAGTATGAATTAGATGTGGGTGGCAGAAGCTGATAAGAAAATGCTCTCAGCTGGGATAAACGTGGCGGTTAATCAGCTTCCAAACCGATTTAGTCCAGTAACCCAAGCTCTTTCCAGCACTACAGCTGGGACCAACAACTCTGATTTCAGAAAAAGACATGCATATTCAGAAACACAGCAGCATATAGGATATGATCTATATCTAAAATTCATGCTGGAAGTGAATAGTTAGATCTTGATACTAAGGACATTGATGAAGATTGCAAATACATCTTCTAAATACAGAGAAATCAATGAGAAGCTGGTTTAGGGTTTTAATCTGCACCTCTCACTGAGATGCATTGTGGAGTCACTCTTGAAGCTGACAAGAAATAGAGCAGTTCTATAAATTCCTAATAACTAACCACATTCAAAGTGGAGGTGATTTGGAATATAACTTGTCCCTCTTACTGAGAAATGTTATAAATATTCTGGATAAAGACATCTATTCCACGAAATAGAAAAAATGTTTTAATTAAGTTTCATATGTATACCATTTGATTCTAAAATTCTTGCTAAAGTATGGGGAGAAATTTAATTAAAGCTGGCATATTACATATATATATATATATATATATACATATATATATATATCCTTTCAAAGCATTTTAAAACTATTTGCTATAAAGATATGGCATTATTCTCTTTCTGTTAGAAGCAATAATAAAAATTATTTAAATTTAAATTTATCATTCAGAAAGCTTTATAAGATACCCAGATATGATACCTCTTTCCAGTTATAGAAACTTAGGACTGAGGTATAATGTGAATTGCCCAAATTAAACAAAACAATGCTAAGAGGGGTCTGTGTTAGTCAGAGCTCACCAGAGAAAACAAACCAACAGGGTCTACAAATACATAGAGATAGAGAGAAAGAGACTTATTGTAAGGGATGGACTTGTGCACTTACGGAGGCTGAAAAGTCCTGTGATCTGCCATCTGCAAGCTGGAGGCCCAGGAAAGGCAGTGGTGGAGTTTTTGTCTAAATCCAGAGTTCTGAGAACCAGGAACACTGAAGCCCAAGGGCAGGAGAAGATGGATGTCCCCTCTCAGGGAGAGAATTTACTCTTCTATACCTTTTTGTTCTTTTCTTTTTTTTTTTTTTTGACAGGTCTTGCTCTGTTGCCAAGCTGGAGTTCTGTGGCACTATCTCGGCTCACTGTAACCTCTGCCTCCTGGGTTCAGATGATTCCCCTGCCTCAGCCTCCAGAGTAGCTGTTGGACTACAGACGCATACCACCATGCCTGGCTTATTTTTTGCATTTTAGTAGAGATGGGATTTCACCACGTTGGCCAGGATGGTCTCGATCTCCTGACCTCGTGATCTGCCGGCCTTGGACTCCCAAGTGATGGGATTACAGGCGTGGGCCACAGTGCCCTGCCCATCCTTTTATTCTCTTCCAGCCCTTGATGGACTTCATGATACCTACTTACAGTGGCGAGGTCAATCATCTTTACTCCATTTACTGATTAAAATACAATCTCTTCCAGAAACCTGCTAACAGAGACCCTTAGTAATAATGTCTTACCAGCTATCTGGGCATCCCATGGTCCAGTCAAGTTGACACGCAGAGCTGACCATCATAGGACCCTGGACACCCGAGTCATTTTCTGAGCTTCAGCAGGAAGGCAAATAGTGCACGATGTCCAGGGAATCTTTCCCACCAAGCCACTGCCCTCACGACTCTCCTGTGTCTTGTTTACTTCTTTATTATTGCCTTCGTCATCTTCCCTTCAAGGAAAAACACTATGTTTATTTGTGAAGAAATGTATTCCTGCTGAAAGAGTTCTAGACTCTCTTTTCGTGCTGTGTTGAACAGAGGCCTATTTATGTGTGTGGACATGGAGGGGCATGTTGAATGAGAACAGTTGGCGCAATCTCACCTGCATGCCTCTGGCCTGGATGATGCAGCTCAAGTAATGCCTGACTCACACTTGGCATGGACACCCTGTGTGGCATGAAGAGCTCAATGAGCTCCATGAGCTGGCATGGACAGCTTCAAAAAAGTCTGGAGGTTGGTACCAGCGATCTCCCCCACCACGTGCAGAAGGTAAGGTGGTGGTGGACCTTGGAGCTCTGCCCCTGCCTCTACGGAGGCATCCACGTGATGGGAGAATCCCTCAGAGTGGATCCTGGGCCGGGGCCTTCTGAACAGTATCACCCTTAGCTTATCATCCTCTCATGACCTGCCTGTCCACCACTGGCCTTAAGCACATTGGAAGGCACTGTCTCATTAAGGGGATTTTTAAAAATAGAAGAACAGGCACCAGCCCCTGTGCCGATATAAATTGTAAAATATAAAATGAGGACACAATTGAAGACCAGAGCAAGCCTCACGTAATCGTTCATCTTTGGCAGCCATGTCAAGCCACATTAGATTGCCTTATATATAGTTGATCACAAATATCTGTATGTAGTCATGATTTGCTGTGGAAGTCCACCATGGTAGACCCTCCGAGGCTGAGGGGCAGGTTTGGGGTCAGCTGGCAGGACTCAGTTCTGTGGTCTCATTATTTGTTCAGGTTGGCCAGGAGCTGTTTTACATGGATCAATGGCCTTGTAAAAACATTTTTGAAATAATTCAAATAAACACTCCTGATAAATAAATATATAAGACTCTTTTAGTCAGTAAAGATCTTATAATTTATTGGCAGAGATGAAGACAAATTCCAAAATTAGAAAAAAAGTGCAAGTATCCAAGAAGAAAATCATCCTAAGAGTGATTCAAAACCACCACTACAACAAAAATACTCAGAAGCAGGCAAGGCTATGCTCAGCTTCAGGTTCCAGAAAGGCTTCTTGGAGTGAGGAGGCACTGGTGGGAAAGAATGGATGCAGCGCCCACAGAAGGGGCTGAGGCCATGGTCGGAGGCTTTGCAGAGCAGACACCATGTGAGCGGCGGCTCAGAAGACAAGGAGGCCAGGGAAGAGTTCCACAAACCCAATGTCTCTGCCTCTGATTTGGCTCAAGACCTGCAAATATCTAAGGATAAAATGGGAGGGTAATTGGGGAAGCTGGGATGGAGCAGGAGAGCCTTGGATGCCTGCTTGAGGGGTGTTCGCTTTTCAAGTGTTTGGGATAAAGGTGAATGCTATGGTTTGAATGTATCTGACAAAGTCCATGTGTGGGAAACTTCATCTCCAGTGGGACAGTGCTGCAGGGTGGGACCCTTAAGAGCAGATGAGGCTTCCAGGTCTCTGCCTCACGGATGAACTAACATTGTTATTGCAGGAGTCAATTCCAGATACAAGTGAGTTTGGCTGCCTCTTGCCTGTTCTTGCTCTCTGAGTGCTTTTTCGCCCGTTTGCCCTCCACCATGAGATGTTGCAGCAGAGGGCCCCTGCCTGGTGCCAGCACCTTGATCTTGCACTGCCCAGCCTGCAGGTCCATGCAGAATAGATTTCTGTCCTTTATTAATTACTCGGTCTGTGACATTCTGTTATAGCAGCAGAAAAGAGACTAAGATGGTGAAATAAAGATTCTTGTTAATGGAAGGTTTAAAGAGGAAATGAAATGTCTTCCAGTAAACAAAAAGTCAAAAATGTTTTTGATTAAACAATAAAAGTATGTGTGTTTGCCATACTGACTTCCCCCACTTTTACACTTGTTATGACTGACCTCGGTTTGAAAGGAAAGCATGAGCTTACAATCTCTGTGTCTGCAGATTTTTAGGCTCGGTCACATAGTAGACGCGTCTTACAGTTTGATTGACTTGCCAACTAGAGAATGAACCAGAGATATGGTTCATCCTCCTCATAGGTGCTGGGCAGTCAGGGAGAAATGTGGAATTCTAGTTCCATGCTTTGTGACTCTGCACAAATGATCCATATTCACTGACTTCAGATTCCACATTCATGAGATAGGACCATGAAACCAAGTCATCGAAGATTCTCTTAGGATGAGAATTAACGATGTTAATAAAAACAGAAGACATGTCAGTGTTATCGGACACTAAAACATTTAATAAAATAAATATAAACAAACATTTAACTGTGTTTTAACTGTTAATTCAATTTTTAGCAAACATTTTGTGAGGTTGCGCTATTGGCCAGTTAAAAATGAAATATAAAGACAATGAACATATTTCCTGCTTTTCTTCCACAGAAGGCAGGCAGGCAAACAAATGTGTTAAAAGCATGATAGGTATTACCACAAATTTACATAAAAGGCACAATAAAGGCCAAGGAGAGATGATAATTTTTAAGTTTTTCTTCCTGAATACTTAAGGTTTTCAAAACACCTTTAAAGTCCTGGTGTGGAAAGCAGAGGTGCTACTGGGAGTGACAAGTTGATGGATAGTGTGAGTGATTTAAAAAGTAGCAACTAATGCAGCTACACAATATTTCAGTTAAATGTAACTGGTAATTTTTCCCTTCAAATTTCTGATTATCTTTCATCTTCCCAGGTCTCTATGTACCAGTTGAAACGCCACAGCAAATATCTTCCTAGTTGTCAAACACGAGGCCTTTGGGCCAGGTATTTTGCTGACTTTTCCTTTTTTGGACAGGCCACATTTAAATGCTGTCTGAAGATGTGAACGTCCATAAAATTCTGTTCTCCCTATATGTTTAAGACCCAATCAAAGTAGACTTTTTTTTTTTTTTAGCTTTTTATGTTTGTACTTTTAATTTAACATTAGTGGGACATCTGCCAAGATAATATAGGCACTTTTCCACGCACTGGAAAACCCAATTAGGACTTGTTCTGAGTTTGATTATCAGTCAGAAACATGCATACAGAAATATTCATTAGAGAGCTACAGAGAGCTGTGATAAAACAGCAGACGGCTGAATTATAGCATTGCTGTCACTCTCCCCCAATGCCGTTTACATTTGTTTCATAAAAGACAAGCAACCGAATATCCTCATGTGACGTGGTACCCACTGGAAGTGTGTGCCATTATGAGCAGCATTGTTCTGACTCTCTGCAGGATGTTAGTGCGCATCTCATGACATGATATTGCAGACAAATGATAAACTGCAGCATAGACTGCAGCCCGTGTGAGGCCGTGTTGATTTGCAGCTCTCTCACAAGCGTGCTGCAAGCTTTAGTCATGGACTCTGCGGACTGTCCGTGTCCATATACTCCCAGAGGCAGGTACGGGTTTGCCACCTGGTGTTCTTTATGGAGCCTGTTCATTGCGATCTCTTTCTCCCCTCCTGCCTCAGGGTCTGCCATCCTCACCATAAATTTAGCCTACAGATTACTATGTTATTGTCATTAGCTGTGGGTTTGACATGATTTGTTGGAGTCCCAGACATTCTAAGAGCACTCTGAGAGACTGAGAGAAAAGGAACACTAATTTTTGAAGGAGATGAGAAGCAGGAAGTGAAAGGGAGTGAAAGGTTCAGGGACTGCCCAGGATGATTGCTCTGGAGGATGAGTATGGGGGCCCTGGGCAGCTTGGGGCCAGCCTGGGGACCCTGAGGGAGCAGAGGAGCAAGGGCATACCAGGAAGGGAAGACTAGTGAGTGCCTTAGACTTGCCTTCCCCAGGAATATTTATGTGATCTAGGTTTTAAGGTTATTCACAATGTTTTTCTGAAATATATTTTTTTTATTTTTGGAATAAAATGATATGGCAATAATAAATAGAAGCTGTCTGATTCAAGACACTAAGCTAAAGCCATCATCCAAATGGTAGAAATGCCACTTTCTTTGTGTGTCTCACTGAATGTTGGGTTTATAAAGTAGCCTGAGTGTTTCTTACAGGGCTTCTTAATTGTCTTCTGCTCCCAATCTGGCTCCCAGGCAACTGAGCATGTGACGGAATGGCACAGACTTCCTCAAAGCAATCAGAAGAGCTGAGCTCCCTCGCTGTCATTGTGCAGTCAGCTAGCAAGATCAAAGTCTTCAGAGCAGTTTATTTGAAAAGCATTTGGGTAATTTAGCTTCTAATGGCTTCAATATGTTTTCTATCTCAAACTTAACTCTATTACATTTTTTAAAATGAAATAAAAGAATAAACATGCTTTCATATTTGTTGTTTCATAAAAGAATGACCATTTCCTGCATAATCTGAGAAACTAAAAGACACAACTCTCAATATACTACAATAGAGTATCTAAAATGATTAACCCTATTTGAGAAAAAACTGGAGCGAAAAGGCAGAACTTGTATTTTCTGTAGGAAGTGAATCAGTCTCCACTTATTAGTATAATCTTTCCCATGTGGTGAATAGAAATAATGAAGGGTCTTGTGAGGCTGAGACTTCAAGATGATCAACATTGTGATAGGACCATACCCATGAACTTGAACTATCTCAGTAGGACTCGACATTTTATAATAATTTAAGTGCTAAACCATATGGCTAGCTTATATCGTAATGGTAAAACGTTTTCCTCTAGATAGTTACTAAAACTTTTATATTAAAGAAAAGGCATTTGAGGTGATGTATTTTGCTTTGTTTGCATAGCAGCAGTGCTCTATGTAGCTTAAAATGCCTTTATATTCTCTTTTGGAAAGACCAAAAAGATCAGTCGCTATTTTAAAAATTTAAATTAAATTGTATTTTTAATCAGATTGTTGTTTTTTTCCTGTTAAGTTGTGGAAAATCCTTTTATATTTTGGTTATTAGTCCTTTATCAGATTCATCATTTGTAAATTTTTTTCTCTCAATCCATAGTCTTTTTGTTTACTATTTTCTTCCTTTGCTTTGGAGAAGCTTTTTAGTTTGATATGGTTCTACTTATTTTTCTTTTTTGCTGCCTGAGCTTTTGGTGATATACCCAAAAAAATCATAATTAAGGACATTTTCCCCTATGTTTTAATCTAAAAGTTTTATGTTTTCAGGTCTTACACTTAGGTCTTTATTCTACTTTGAGTTGATTTTTGTGTGTGGTATAAAATAAGGGTTCAATTGTATTCTTTTGCCTATGGATATCCAGTTTCCAGTTTTCCAAATAGCAGTTACTGAAAAGACTGTCTTTACACTGTTGTGTCCTCTTGTCAAAAATTAGTTCACTATACATTCTAGAGTTTATTTCTGGGCTCTCTATTCTGTTCCATAGTTCTATATGTTTGTTTTATGTCAGTACCGTACTATTTTGATTAATACAGCTTTTTAATATAATTTGAAATCAGAAAGTAGGAAGCTTCCAACTTTGTTTTACTTTCTCCAGATTTCTTTGGTTGTTTGGGGTACTTTATGATTCCATATACATTTAAAAATTTTCTTTTCTATTTCTGTAAATAATGTTCAAATTTTGATATTGATTACAATGAATCTGTGTATTATTTGGGTAGTACAGACATTTTAATAATATTAATTCTTCAAATTCGTAAATATGAAATACCTTTTCATTCATCTTTCGACTTTTTCATTAATGTTTCATAGTTTTTAGTGTACAGATTTTTCATTTTCTTGGTGAAATATATTCTTAAGTATTTTATTCTTTTTGACAATATTGTATATGGTATTGTTTTATTGATTTCTTCTTCAAATATATTATTTTTGGTGTAAAGAATGCAACTAGTCAGGGCATGATGGCTACACCTGTAATCCCAGCACTTTGGGAAGCCAAGGCAGGTGAATCACTTGAGGTCAGGAGTTTGAGACCAGCCTGGCCAACATGGTGAAACCCTGTCTCTACTAAAAATACAAAAATTAACTACAGGTGGTGGCAAGCACCTGTAACCCCAGCTACTTGGGAGGCTGAGGCAGGAGAATCACTTAAACACCAGAGGTGGAAGTTGCAGTGAGCTGAGATCACACTACTGCATTGCAGCCTAAAAATGCAATTGATTTTTGTATGTTGGTTTTGCGTCTTCTACTTTACTACATTCATTTATTAGTTCTAGTGGGTTTGGGTGAAGTCTTTAGGATGTTCTACACATAGGATCAAGTCATCTAAACAGGATATAGATATGGATATAGATATTGATATGGATATAGATTGAAGTTGGCCTTCAGCTTGACAAGTAGCCCTTGGCCTTCAGCTTGAGAAAGGCATAAAAATGCCTGTGGAGAGTTCTATTTGTTACGTGTTTGGAGTGAAGTTAATAAATTATAGGCTACATGCATCTTCATGTTTGTTATTGCATAACTTTATTTTTTAATTTGTTAAATTTTATTTGGTTTCAGCTTACTGTTCTGAGTCCAACTGCTTGAATTTGGGTCTTAACTCATCAATTTTCAGCCATTTTTTTAAAATAATGAAAACATCCATAATTATAAACTTTCCACTATGAACTTCTTCAGTCCTTCTCACAAATTTGATATGTAGCATTCCCTGTATTTTCCTTATTTAAATTTTCCATTATTATTTCTTTGAGTCATGAATTATTTTAAAATATAGTTTTGAATTTTCTATATGTTTTTAGGTTCATTTTATATTATTGCTTTTTACTTTATTTTTTATATAATTCATTAAATATAGTATTAATTTGTCTGTGTTAAATGTTATTCTGTACAGTATTTTAATTCCATTGTCTTTTTAATCCACAAAATTAGTAATTGTCATTTTAAGTATGGAAAGTCAATATTTGTTTACATTTACCCATATATTTGCCAGTTTTTTTTTTCCATTCCCATTTTCTTCTGACGTTGCAGCATTTTCTTTGGTATCAATTTTTATTTTTCTTGATGTATAGTCATTCAATGCTGCTATAATGAGAGTTTACTTGTAGTAAATACTTTTAGAACTTTAAAGTGTGTTAGAAATTGTATTGGTTTGGTTTTATGAATTGCATATATAGATAACTAATAAATATTCTTTAACCAAAGTGTGTGTGTTTGTGTATGTGTTTTCTGTGTCTGTGTGTCTATTTTAGTATACATTTTTATGTAAGTATGTAAGCATATGTGTTTGTATATCTCTTTCCTCTAAATTTGCATTATTGATATCAACTCTTCAGAGTGAACCAAATGCCAATTAATTCAGCAGCTATCTGCTAAACACACACTATGGGCTAGGCTAGGCCCTATACTGAAGATTCAAAGATTAAATGTAGTTTTGACCCTCGGTAATTTCCCAGAACCATGTGAAACACTGCCTGAGAAAGTTATTCACAGTGGACTCTGAGAGCCATGGGAAAGTTTTCTAATCGTGTTGGAAGAGAAGAGGTCATATAAAAGCTTTTTGGAAGGTGATGTTGGTATGGGTTCAGGAGGAATGAATAAGACTTTGTCCAGATAGAGGAAGGAGGAAAGAGAAAGAGTTAATGTGTGCAAAGGCACATTGGCATGGAGGAGTGTGCTGTGCTGTGGGCCTGGGAGACATGGTGGCATAGAGAGATGGTGGTGCTCAACTGTGGCTGCTACTAATACATTGCTGCTGCTCCTGCTGCTAATAAAGACAGAGGATGCTGAAAACTTACTACACACCAGGCAGTGATTATCTCATTTAATCACTGAACTTTAGGAAATGTCTTTAAGACAGGTGCAATTGTTATTCTGATGATTTAACAATAAGAAAACCAAGATTTAAGAGAAGGGTAGCATCAATTTGCATGTCTGTAAAGGAATACCCAAGGCTGGGTAATTTATAAGAAAAATAGGTTTTTTTGTTTCTTTGTTTTTTTTTTTTTTGACTCATGGTTCTGCAGATTGTATGAGAAGCATAGTGCTGGCATCTCTGTCTGGTGAGACCTCAGGGAGCTTCCAATCATGAAAGTAGGTTAAGGGAAGTCAGCACATCACAGAGTGAGAGAGGGAGCAGCAGAGGGAGGTGGAGTGACAGACTCTTTTAAATAAGCATATGCAGTGTGAACTCATTACTACAGGGAGGGCACCAAAACCTTCATGAAGAATCTGCCCCCTGACCCACATACCCCTCACCAGTTTCCACCTCCAACACTGGGATCACATACACTTCAACATGAGATTTGGAGGGGACGAAATTTCAAATTGTATTAGGTAGGTAATTATTCAAAGCCACAGAACTTAATGTGTGTTAGAATTACCCCCTATTGATCACATAAATCAGGCCCGTCCTTGAATTTTGGCTTGGATGGCATCTCTGCTGAGACTTTCTCTGCATTTGCAGATGGTGTTAGGTGCTCTGCCAGTGGACTATCAGGCATTTAACTGAGTTCTGAGCTCTGTCCTGGAAACTTATTTCTGTCCTAAGTATCTGCTTCCTCAGCTGCTTTTCTTACTAGCCCACAACCCCACAAGGCAGAAATTCTTTTTCCTAAGGAATTAACCATACACGATACAAGACGCTGATCAACGTACATTTGGGAGAATGGAAGGACAAGTTAGTGAGGGCCATGGCCCTGTTGCAATGTAGTATGCATTAGGACATGGGGAAGGAGAAGGAGCTGGAGAAGATGTGAAGGATCAAGTCATGAAATGTTTTATGTCATGCTAAGTTCCTAATGATTGCACACTGAATGCCATGGGAAGCCACCAAATGATGCTAAGAAGGACAGGTACATGATAAAATCTGTGGTGCAGAAAGATTACTCTGGTTATATGTGGGTAGAATGGAAGAAACGGCATGTCAGAGAGGCCAATTAAGGTTTGACTGCAAAAATAAGATGAGAAATAATGAGGCTAAAAGAAGTTACTTTGGTGGTTAATTTCATGTGTCAACTCCACTGGGCCACAGGTTGCTCAGACATTTAATCAAACATTATTCTAGGTGTTTCTATGGAGGTGTTTTTGAGTGAGGTGAATATTTGACTTGGTAGTTTGCTTAAACCAGATAGGCTCTCTAATGTGGGTGGAATGCATCTAGTCATTTGAAGGCCTGAATAAGACAAAAATGCCAATCCTCCCCCAAATAACAGAGAAGTCCTCCTATTCTGCTTTGAATTGGGACATCAGCTTTTTCCTGCCTCAGACTCCAACTGAAAAGTCATCTCTTCTGGGTCTGGAGCCTGCTGGTCTTTGGACTGGAGCTTACAACATCAGCTTTCCTGAGTCTCTAGCTCACTGAATCACACTTTAGCTCTTGGGACTTGTCACATGCCGACTTTGAAGTACAATTTCAGTTCTACCAACCAGGGCCTCAGCTCCTCCTTTGTGAAGTTATATTACTAGGAGATACTTGATGCTAGAAATTAGATTGCTAGATAACTGGATCCTCATCTCTTGCCTCATACAAAAATCAACTCAAGCTGGATTAAGGACTTAAACTTAAGAGTTGAAACTATAAAAATTCTAGAAAATAACATTGGAAAAACTCTTCTAGGCATTAGATTAGGCAAGGATTTTATGACCAAGAACCCTAAAGGAAATGCAATAAAAGCAAAGACAAAGAGCTAGGGTCTAATTTAACTAAAGAGCTTTTGCACAGCAAAAAGAATAGTCAGCAGAGTAAACAGACAACCCACAGAGTTGGAGAAAGTCTTCACAACCTATACATCTGACAAAGGAGTAATATCCAGAATCTAAAAAGAACTTAAATCAGTGAGAAAAAAAAAACAGTCTCATCAAAAACTGGGCTAACAACATGAATAGACAATTCTCCAAAGAAGATATACAAATTGCCAACAGACATATGAAAAAATGTTCAACATCACTAATGATCAGGGAAATGTAAATTAATACCACCTTACTCCTGCAAGAATGGCCATAATAAAAAAATGAAAAACCAGTAGATGTTGGCATGGTTGCTGTGATCAGAGAACACTTCTACACTGCTGGTGGGAATCTAAGCTAGTACGGCCACTATAGAAAACAGTGTGGAGACTCCTTAAAGAACTAAAAGTAGAACTACTGTTTGATCCAGCAGCCCGACTACTGGATATCAACCCAGAAGAAAATAAGTCATTATTCAAAACAGATACTTGCACACGCATGTTTACAGCAGCACAATTCACAATTACAAAATAGTGGAACTAGCCGAAATACCCATCAATCAAGGAGTGGATAAAGAAACTGTGTTATATATATATATATATATATATATATACAGTGAAATATATATAATATATATATATATTTATACAGTGAAATATATATATATATATACAGTGAAATAATACTCATACTCAGCCATAAAAAGAAATGAATTAACAGCATTTGCAGTGACCTGGATGAGACTGGAGACTGTTATTCTAAGTGAAGTACTTCAGGAATGGAAACTCAAACCTCGTATTTTCTCACTGATGTGTGGGAGCTAAGCTATGAGGACACAAAGGCATAAGAATGACACAGTGGACTTTGGGGACTTTGGGGGAAGATTGGAAGGGGGACACGGGATAAAAACTATAGATATGGTATAGTGTATACTGCTTGGGTGATGGGTGCCCCAAAATATCACAAATCACCACTAAAGAGCTTACTCGTGTAACCAGATACCATCTGTACCCCAATAACTTATGGGAAAAAAAGAAATTAGATTACTGAACAAAAACACTTCTAGTATAAAATTGCAGAATAATTTATAATAATAAGTACGATTTCATTTGGTATTTTACATAACTAATTATACCTGGTACACTTCATGATGTATAAATAAGCTTGCAAAAAGTAGAGAGGAATGTCATATGATTGTGAGAATATCAGAGAAATAAGAATAAAGACATTATAGGCATTATAGGGAAGAGGTGTTATCCTAAGAGATATTCATAGGCAGAAGATGCCAACAGGTATCTTTCATATAAACAAATGTGTAACAAGATGGCTAAGAAAGCAGGGAGGAACTTGGTGTTTTCCAGGCATGCTGTTCATACCAGAGGGTGCATTCAGATAAAGAGATAAAAGGATGGTGAAGAAAAAGTGCCACTCCCATTATTCTGATGTTGTCTTCTACCCTCTTGTTATTACTCTATTCCCATAACATATTTGCTATGCCTGGGGTCCTATCTTATGCTTTCTTCTCACTCTCCCTTAGAAATATTAATTATTTCCACATCTTTTAGTTGCCCACAGGACTTTCTTAACACACACTGATCTCATGGCATTGTGACTTGGCCAATTCTTACCCTTACCTGAACTGCATTGTAAGAGAGAAGGGGCTTCCTTGATTCTTCTTTGTACCTGCACATCTGTCACACATCCATGGAAGTGGTTCTTGGTAACTTCTTGTTGAATAGGTTGTATGAATAATTGAAAGTATTGTATGATGAGCTGTTAAAGAGGGATGAATAGATTATACCAGAATTTTATATTCATCTATATATCAGGGATGAATAGATTATATCAGGGCTTATGTCTTAGACTACCCCTCCTTATGATAAAAAATAATAATAAATTTTAAGGGTCAAAAACGTTGATTTCCGTAATCATCTCTAGATTGTAGGAATCCCAAGATAAATTTTACGGTGTATTCTGAGAAACAATATGAGGTTAAAAGTGGTTTTAGGTAAAAACAAATGCAAACAATAATTATGGTGGTAAAAAATGAAAAAAGTTATTCAGAAATTATTGATGGAGAGGAAAAATATGATATTTAGGAATTACTATTGATATTTTATTTAGAATACTCAATTGGAAAGGACATGATTCACTTTAGCTAGTTAATGCAAAAATTTTAAGTTTATTAAAGTATATGAACTAATACTTGGACTCTCCAGGAGAACCAGAATCTGAATTCACAATGTCCACTACTCCAGAGGGGTTCCTCTCATGGAAACACCCCTGCCCCAGCTTCTTGTCACACACGGCAGTTAGGATTGGGTGTCATAAGCTCAGCATGGCACCCTGGGAAACTAACAACCTCCACCAGGACTTTGCAGGAGGACCAGATTTTTCTCGCATGGCTTGTGTATGCTCTGAATTCACACAGGAGAGCGTGAGTGATAGCTTCTGTGTCATTTGATTATGCCCTGTAGTTAAGGGAGCCTGGGCTTCTTTCTTGGGAAGACCAAACTGATATGATATTTCCAACATGTTGGAAGAAGTTTCAATCCTATTGAGAGACCGCAAATAATAAATACGAGAGTGACCTTAGATTTTTTTAAGTCCCAGCTTGATATCACATCTAGGATCTATTATTTATTTGTTTCCTTGTAGAAATCATTTAACCACCACCAAACTCATGCTTCTCATCTATAAACTAGAAGTAGCGACATATCTACTGCAAAGAATTGTGGTAGAAATTGATCAGTAATGCTGATTACATGGTAAGTGCTTGCTCAACATGTTGAATCAACATCCATCCCATCCACCTTATCTTTTGAGAAAATATCGAGGTTTGCCATCACTTTCAAAGTGTTTTGGCAGCAGTCCTCAAAATCGCCAAGGAATTTGGATGTCCATAACTACCCCCAGAAATAATAATTTTATTGGTTTATCAATATCTGTTTATGTTTGTTTTAGTTCCCCAGATGTTTTAATGTGCACCAATGTTGAGCATTGCTGGCTTCTTGTCTCTGTTTGACCTATCCATCAGCTTTTATTTTTTTCTTTTTTCTTTTTCCTTTTTCTTTTTTTATTTTTTTTGAGATGGAGTCTTGCTCTGTCACTCAGGCTAGAGTGTAGTGACACGATCATGGTTCACTACAACCTCTGCCTCCTGGGTTCAAGCAATTCTGTCTCAGCCTCCTAAGTAGCTGAAATTATGGACGTCTGCCACTGTGCCTGGCTAATTTTTGTATTTAAAGTAGAGACCGTGTTTTACCATCTTGTCCAGGCTGGTCTAAAACTCCTGATCTCATGATTCACCCACCTCAGCCTCCCAAAGTGCTGGGAATACAAGTGTGAGCCACCGCCCCTGGCCAGCTTTTCTTAATTATGGTTCTGGGAAAGAATTGAACCCTACAAAACACAACTTAAATGATCATTATCTCAATTTTCCCAAAGATGGTATATAGAAAAGACTATTTAGTACAAAGAAATACATGAATTCATTACTTACAAAGGATATCTCAGGGTAGGAGAATGAATTTTCTATTGGAGAGAGATGATGTTTATAACTATTGAAAGATATGTCAAGAACCAGGGGTGAGTTGGTAGCCTGGCTCCCCAGTAAAGAAAAAAGGCCCTGAGTGGTTGCATCTGCTGCTTTCTGTGACTGATAGAAACCTACCATAATGACTGATTTAAACCTACCAACTGTTTACGAACTGGCTTACAAAATTTCTGGGTAGTTAAAAATTAACATCAACAAGCTGCTCTCCCAAATTGACAGAACCTGCCTCCAGCATGCCATATAGTTTTTGAGAAATTTGTTGATTGAGTCTAGATAACATGCCATGAAACTATTTTTTGAAGCCATTTTGCTGTGGCTATTCTAAAAGCAACTCAGTTACATGATTTGTACTAATTTTGTCTGGAAAAGAGCAGCTGGACCATCTCTTAAGATCTCTTCCAAGCTTGTAATACCCTAACCATCAGCTGGAGAGGAGTAGGTTACTGGGATAAGAAAAAAAGAAGCCCTAAAATTGTGCATAAAGAGTCTTAAAAATAATTCTGTACATCACAGGGTGGGGAAAACCAAACCTAAAACTTAGAGGATATAATACTACTTCTGTTTCTAAAATCATAATTCAAAGCAAGGAAAAGTGTACAGAGTAGAAACAGCTGCAACTTCCTCCTCTTTACTTAACAGAAACACCCACATTCAATAGACTCAATAGTTTATTTAAGTTCCTCAGAACATATGGTGAACTCTTGAATCACCCCCACACAAATATAGATGGTATAATAACTTGAAGATCTGAAAAAGTATTACATGATATTAAAAATAGGGAGTAAAAACCACATGACTCGAAAAATTAACATGCCATATTAACAATACAGAACATAGAGGATGTTTAGCTTAAGAAAAAGAAGACCCCAGAATGCGTAATTGTCTTTTCCAACTCATTGTGAATGAGTCTGAGGACCGTGGAAATGGTCACAAACACTGGGAAACGTTTGTGTTTAAACATAAGGATGGGCTTTTCTGAAACTGCGTTGGAAGGTGATAAGCATTCTGGCAGAGACTGGAAAACATTTGGTGATATTGTAGAAAGGATTTGGGTATTACATGAGAAGAGGCTAAAATATATTACTTCTTAGAACCTTATCCACTCTAATGTTTCATGACGTTGTTAGTCATGAAACAAATAAGTGAATCAGCTGAAATTAGGTAGATTTTTTATTCCTCTATGAACACGAATTGCGGTGGGATTTGAGCAGAAGACCTTAATTACTTGCTTTATACGCAGGTGCCTTTGACCCGAGGGGCATTTTTCATCACTACCCAGTGGAGGAGGGAAGCCCATGTCCCACGATGGCCCTCAGGGCAGGGGGAAGTGTGCCCTGAGGAAGAGCCAGCCTCACAGTATGGAAGAGCCAGCCTCACAGAGCTCCTACCTCAAATTCCACACCACAGAATGTACTTGACCAGAAATACTCTACTCAAGTAATGTTAGAATAAAGACACATGTGCGCACATGTTTATCACAGCAAAATTTGTAATTGGAAAAATATGGAACCAACCTAAATGCCCATCAACCAATGAATGGATAAAGAATATGTGATATATATATATATATACACATAGGTATGTATCATATGTATAATACATATATATCATACACAAACATATGTCATACATATACACACACACACATACACAAGCACACTATGGAATACTGCTCAGCCATAAAATGGAATGAAATAATAGTCTTCACAGCAACTTGGATAGAACTGGAAGCCATTATCCTAAGTGATATCTCTCAGGAATGGAAAAAACAAATATAGTTATGTTCTCACTTATAAGTGGGAGCGAAGCTATGAGGATGCAAAGGCGTACGAATGATACAATGAACTTTGGGGACTTGCAGGGAAGTGTGGGAGGGAGGTGAAGGGTAAAAGACTACATATTGGGTGCAGTGTACACTGCTCTGGTGATGCATGCATCAAAATCTCAGATATCACCACTAAAGAACTTTACCATGTAATCAAAAATCACATGTACCCCCAAAAAACTGATTTTTTTTAAAACAGCAAGTAGGATTTTTAGAGCACCATTTGCAAATGGGAGCGAGGCAATGCCCTGTGCTCCTCCAAGTGGATGTGTGGACTCACGGCCATCTGTGGCTTGTATTACCCAAGGAAGAAGTTGCTGGATCAGGAGCAGGAGGAGAGCTCATACACTCTCTGTTCTGATGACTATTCCTGGACACTTCCTGAACTTGGACAGTTTTCTTGAGCTTGACAACATTCCAAGACCACCCACAGCCATAGTTAGTGAAACGGAGACGCACTGATGGAGGCTTTCATCTAGTTTGAAAGCCTTCATAACACTGGGGCTCAGTGCATCCTGCAAGGGCTTTTCAAGTGTTATCACATATTTTACTTTAACAAATTACAAGCATATGGTATCATAAGACAGTAACAAGGGAACCTCCCTAAACCAGTTGACTTCTTCTCCAACCCCACAGCATTGCACAGAGAGGAGAGTTCAGTTTGGATAAATTTTATCTTTCAGGTAAATATGACATCATTGTGACCAGAATTTAGCTAAAAAGAGGAAATAGTCAATGGAGTAGCTTTCTGTGTGAAATAGCTGCCTCAGATATTGTGAAGTAGGCATTCTGATAGATGCTGCTCTTACTCTATTAGTTTGTTTGTTTATTTATTTATTTACTTATTTATTGAGACAGAGTCTCACTCTGTCGCCCAGGCTGGAGTACAATGGTGCCATCTTGGCTCATTGTAACCTCCACCTCATGGGTTCAAGTGATTCTCCTGCCTGAGCCTCCTGAGTAGCTGGGGTTACAGGTGCACGCCACCAGTCCTAGCTAACTTTTCTGTATTTTTTTTAAGAAAGTAATTTAACCTTTAATACATGGAATAAATTTTACAGCCACATTTGTAATTTACATATACAGTGGAGATCACTGAAAAGCTTCCTGTTGCTCTGCAGCAAGAAATTTTATAATGTAGATTAAACAAATTTGCTATAGAGTGCAGCAAGATAACCACACCGAGGAATAATATTTTCATGTTGGAACTTGTTATGGGGAGTTAAATATTTTAGTAATGTTATACAGTACATATTTTCAAAATGAACATTATCACTGAATATTTTGCTAACAATTGTTAGCAATTAATGTTTTATAAACACAATTTTGCTGTAAAGTATGTGGCTCTCCAAATGTTAGTATATGAACTGTTAAGTTTAAATGTAAAATAATCTCCTAAGATGGAGACTCAAGATATCAAAACTTTGATCATTATTGCACCTATTTTTCTGCAAAAAAGAAAGAAAGGAAGAAAGAAAGAAAAAATTACATCATAGTCCACCCAAAGAAAGAACAGAAAGGCTGTAAAATTACAGACTCATTGGCATTGAACACAACAAAATCTACAATGAACATTTTTTTTATGAACTGGCATTGCAAAAGCATGCAGTGAAATGTGGTGAACTATGATGATGCAAATAAAAATCCTTCACAATCGTTTTTTCTTTATGTTTTATAAAATAGTCTTAAAGATATATTTCCATAAACATTTCTGGTGCAATTTAATCAATGACAAAAATATTACTCTTTATGTTATAGATTTTAAAACATTCCTTTGTACTACTGAAATAGAAATTATGTGTTTGGGAGAACCTAGCTAAGGAAACATTAAAAAAACAATGTATCTTGATTGGTTTCACCATGTTGGCCAGGCTGGTTTTGAATGCCTGACTTCAAGTGATCCACCTGCCTGGACCTCTCAAAGTGCTGGGATTACAGGTGTGAGCCACCACGCCCAGCCCCTGTTAATTGAAATCTGCTACACATCTCATTCCAGGTAAAATGATCCTTGAGCATCCGCACAGAATGGTCCCCTTTTCTCACATTGTCATTGATACGTTCACATCACAGTTCCCTTTAATCCTTTTCTGTTGTGGTGTCTTCTGAGGTTTGTTTATGGCCTAATATTTTTGCCTATATTATCTCCATAAACTAACCTTGGTATCTTGTCATTTCTTTGTGTTGAAACATCTTCTCTCTGGAAGGACTGTATCAGTATACAAATATGCAGCATGGGCGGGAGAATGTATTCTCCAGGTAAACAGTATGTTTTCACAGCACGTTTAAACCACACTTGAGAAAGACTTGGTAGTCTATGGAAGCGCCACTCATTGGCCAGTGAGAAGGGATGCAGATTTTCTGCCTTGGTTTTTATTTAAGCTTTTCTGCTCTACTCTGGTTTTGATGTTCTTTTTTTTTTTTTCTTAATACAGTGGTTCCTCTTAATATTTTACCAGACAGTTTTGTTTTTACGTTTTTTAAACAAAAATAGAAGTTTTTGGTTAGATTAACCAGTCTCAGAATGTTGTGCTGGAACAGTGCATCCCATGAATCAAATAGGTGGCCTCTGAAGTTGCACAGGATAAATTAGAAAAAATAACGTTTAGAGATGGGAAGGAGGGATTTGCTGTATCCTTCAGTGAGCTGATGACAGAGCCAAGACCAATACACCTGCCACCTGATTCCTAAATGTTTGGGTTTGGTTGGATATTTATGGGACTCAGGCACACTCTAGACACTATATCCTGAAGATGGGTAATCTCTGAATTTTGACTTAATGCTACCTGAAAAGAAATATGTGAAGAAGTCATCATTTTAACATGTTGTGATTAGTATGAAGTGGAGGTATGTACTGTTTCCTAAGGAAAGACCAGGACAGATACAACTCAGTAGAGGTATGAGCGGGAGGTAGTCCAGGGCATTCATTAGCTAGAATTTTAAAGAATGAGATTTAACCAGACAACCAATTAGTGAGTCACTGTGTGTGTATGTGTGTATTGGGTGGGAGAGGGAGGAAGAAAGATGTTTCCAGCAAAGGAATCAGAGCATGATCAACACTTCAACATCACTTTTACATTTAAACAGAATGTAAGGTTTTTCTCTCTTTTTAACTTCAATATTTGCATGGATTTTTTTCTTTGATTATTATACTAAAAGAAGAATGGGATGAAATATATTTGATCCATTTGACTACACCTAAAGGAATGTCATTCATGCAACTAGAATGAGGTACAACAAACAACCTTTAGAAAATAAATTGTATGTATAGGAGATAAAAGAAAACTAACACGAGACTCTTTTTAAAAATAAGTAATGATAACAATTAAAAACTCTTTCTTCTTTCTTTTCCTTTTTATCACAGAAAGAACACCTAAGTGGGACAGATTTCTGGATAAAGGGAATTTGCAAAACTTCTGAAAAGTCAAATAACAATATTAAGAAAAAAAAACACTGTGCAAAGTTTGGGGCAAAAACTCAAAATGGGCTAAGTAAACTGCAGAACTGATATCTTTGCTTGAAAAATTTCATAATATTTGAATTTTCCATAAAGATGACATAAACTGCCAAGAAAAGGAAGAGTATTTGTGCATATAAGTTATTTTTCCTTGCTTTCTTTAAGATAACATGTAAATTATGTCTTGCATTTAAAAATGGAGCAGGACAATCTGCATTTCCCATCAGTAATTTCGTCGTCACAACCTGCTTTGCCAAGTTGCTTATGTAAGTGCAATTTAGATATATCTCCTCTCCATAGCATTTAGTCAATCGTTACACTGCCTATTTTATCTTGATGTAATTAACACAGTATTGATAATTTTTTCAGCATAGTATCAAACCTCAGAATCTTTGTGATTTACCATAAAGAATATTCACTGTCTTGCTCCAGCTCTGTGATCCTACTATTGCTTTTCTGGTCTTGCCTGAAGTGGGCTGGTCTTGGTCCCAGGTTATGTGTTGGGTTCATGTCTGCTACATATGCCTATGTTTTCCTTGGTCCAGCAGCTACGTGGGTATGCCCATCCAATGGCCGACCACAGGTGTTAGGGAGTTCAAGCCAAACCAATCATGCACCTTTAAAGCTTCTATTCAAGAAAACATCTGCTAATATTGTATAAGCCAAAAACCAACATCAGTGGCATGAAGAAATAGACTTCACCACTGTAGTGTAATGCAAGGTCACAGAGCAGAGAGCAGGTGATGACTGAGCACACTAATCCAATCTACCAAAAATACTATCTGCAACGGATCTCATGGATTTTCTTTGCTGCAGCTATAAACCACTTCCATAAGAATTACATTTATTAAGCCATATGATGTAGCCTCTGATTCTCACATATTTATTGCTGTGACATGTGCACTATGTCATGTTTCATTATATTTTAGTTAAAAATGAAGCCTTAGCTAAAATAGGGATAAGGTGTTTTTGAAAGACAGAAACTCAGTTCCTTGCATCTCTTTGTTCTGGTTTGCTTCAAAGCCAAAGAAAATCTACACAATTCTTGTCACATACATGGTGCCTATAAATCCTTGCTGCTTTCCCCATTCTGACTCATGTTTCTCACTAGTCCTCTCTTTTAATGTTTTAAACGGGCTGTTCTTTCTTTCTGTGTCTCAACTATGTATCTTTAGGCTAGAACTTTTTCTCGTACTGCAGATATACATGCAACGGTCTAATGGGTATTGCCAACTGCATGTTTCTAAACACTTCAAATTATACCAATTTCAAACAAAATCAACTTCTTTCCTTCCCCATGTCTTCATCTTGGTTGGCAAAAGTCACAATTTTTCTGGGGTCAAACTGAACCTTGGATATCAAGTCATTGTTGATCCTGTCCTGTGTTGCATTCCTCATATTTTATGAAACAAGCATTTGTCTCCATATATGTCTTTCAAATTCTTTCATTTTTCCCATACCTGTTGATCTGCTAATAATAGCCACTATGTATTCCTTACTTAATATGTGCCAATCACTATGCTAGCGTTTTACTATTAATAAATTATTTGTCCTTTTGGGGTGAATATTAATCTCATTATGCTACAGATGAGAAGAGATTTCAAGAGATTTGGAAGATAAGAAAAATTAAGCCTCAAGAAATTAAGTAACTTGCTTGGGGGCTGTGGTCATGAAATTGCCCAAGTGAACAAAATATTGTTTGGCAGAGTCCCTTGCCCCACCTCTGCTATGATAGTTACAGCTGTGTCATGGTCTTGCCAACATGAATCACACCTGAAGCATAAAAGCTGGATGCTCAGCCTGCATTGCACTCATAAACTCAATGTCTACGCAAACTTTTATTTCTGTTTCCATACTCTTTGTAGACAAATAGATGGTGTTTGGTTTGAATAATTTTCTGTATCTCAATTTTCTTGACTCTATACAGCCACGAGAACCACTATTTGTTAAACGCTTACTATATTCCAGGAGTTGTACCAGATGCCGGAAGTAGAAATGCAGAAAATACAGTGTTTCCCCTCAGTATCCCACAGATCAACAGCTGCTGACTCATAGTCAAAGAGAAAATTATACATAGAAAATGTATTAATAAACAAGAAATCCATTTTTTACTGTTATAGAAATCTAATGACAAAATAATTTGTATTACTAAACCCTAGAAATACTATGTTTGGAAATATATACACAAATTATGCAGGTGTTTCAGGCCCAGAACCAGCTTAACCCAAAATAACTAGGTAATTAAAGTAACTAGTTAATTACTGACTACATTTTTATCTTAGTCATCAGGATAACTTCTATCTGTTGGTTCAAACTTAGTCAATACGTCTCATTTATAAATGAACAGACTTTTTAAAAATTAAGTACAATTCTAGACTGAAGTAAAATGGTGAAGGCTGAGGAAAAGAATTTCACCAACTTGTCGTCTTCGGAAAAACACCCAGATCAATGAGAACTAAGAAAATACACGTGTTAAACGCACTGCTTTTTGCACCTTCCAAGATGTAACTGTGTGAGTTTTAGTTTTAACCGGTAATCAGTAATAATGCATTGCTTGTTTCTTAATGTCAGTATTGGTGAATTAGTGATTAATTATCTCACTACAGTTTAGTGCTTAAAATAATCTAAATACATGAAGTAAATGAGTTGATTGGTAGGAAATTCTGTCATGCAAATTCATGCAGTACAGACCCTCACTGTCACACTTATCGCTGACAGTCTAAGCGGGTCACCAGAGTAGCTGGCCCCTGTTAATTTATTTTCTCAGATGCCCCATACATATTCATGATACCCTGCTGTTTGTCTGTCACCTCAAAGAAGCCCTCTCTATCTTCAGAATCACAATTAACAGAAATGTGCACATTTAGCCAACGAATAGTAATAGAATCAAAGAGTTATGAGTCTGGTTTTATTTCAGTTTATTTTTCAGGCTTTTACTACAGACTGGAAGCAGCAATTATTTGTCCATATGGTATTCTCAAAATGCTAGTTTGTGGGCAGTCATGTACAAGGCTCATAGAGAAAAGATTCTGTGAAGGCAAAATATTCATTCATTTTAGGGTTCCATGGCTTGCTGAACTGCAAACTCTTCTGTTCTAATCAACATTGAGTTAATGTAGATTAAATAAATGGAACTAAGCACGTGGGCACAATGTAGGGTGAGCATCCAGGTCTTATCCTTCAGTTGTGATTCATGTTGAGAAGACTATGACACAGCTGTGACTATCATAGCAGAGGTGGGGCAAGGGACTCTGCCAAACAATATTTTGTTCACTTGGGCATTTATTTTCTTTCCAAGAATGCAATGTGTTTCATTAGCCAAGAGCTAGAAGATGGTATCATTACTTCCATCTTGCTCAGGTACACAATGTAGTTATAGATGACTGCATAAAGCAAATACAGAAGTTTGAAAATACAAGAAATCTGGTTAGCATTCATTACTTTCAAAGATTATGTTTGTCAACCATGAATCTTATTTGCAATAATAGGACATTTCCTGAATGTGGACACTTTTTTCACTTTAAGATTTTAATCCTTATTTTTTTTTCACTTTATTTGAAAGTCTATGTAATAATATTTCCTTTTATCAATGAAAATAGATTTTTTTTAAAAAAGGAACTTGATTATTTTTGAGTCAAGTAAGATAAAGAATAAGAGCGGAGGCATATTATCTTACTTCTAAAAAGACATAAAAACTTAAATGGTGAAAAATATATTGCAGCTTTTCCCAGAGCCTTCTTGTATCTTTGTTGATATGTGCGAAGCAAAGGATTAGCTTCATTGGCAGTATTTGTGTCAGGGCCACACTGATTAATTTAATATTCTGATTGGCTGAGCAGCAGAGCTTTAACGGCTGTTAACTTTTTGGCAAGTAGCTCTGAGAGGGCGATAATGAGATTAACATTCAGAGGACCTGATTTGCTTTTTTGCTGTATTTAATTACTACTCTGACACCAAATAGCATTCACTATGAGTTCTCTAGATAGGAGGCTATTAATCCACATCTGTGTCACATGGTGGGTTCTGCTTTGAAAACCTGTAGAAAACGGGGTCTTTAAAAACTGCCCTTTACAAGAACAGGGGACATTCATGATGAAGGTCAAGTTAGCAATAAGTGTTTGAAATTGAGTTTTGCCTCCGGCATAGTCTTTGGTGGTATGCAAATTAAGTGCCAAGTTCTTATTTGTATTTTAATTATTTACAAAGCATTTTTGCGGTAATTGTGTCATTTTCTTTTTCCTCAGAACATTTTGGATGAAGTCTTATTGTGCCTAACTTGCAAATGAGATAAACAAATGTGGATATAGATCTGGCCAGAGGTCACATATCTTGGGGCCCCTTCAGCTTAAACTCATGCCTCTCTGCATCACAACATAGACTCTATTTGGCAGTAGAGAAGTCTCAAGTCACTTTCTCTTTTATTATCTTCCCAACTCTCAGAATTTGTAAACAGGCACTCTTACCTTCTCACACAAGTTAGACAGTAAAGTAGAAAATTACTGTTCAACACAAATAACTATATGGTTAAACTTCTTGAGAAAAAACATTTCTAAAGAATTAGAGAAAACTTCTAACTAAAAACAAAATTAAGAAAACTAAGGTGAACTGAATCAATGATGTGTTTGGTCTTACAACGGGTACCAATGGCCTAGGGGACTATCTTGGTCTGTTATCACAAAATACCATGGAGTAGGCAACTTAGAAACAACAGAAATCTATTTTTCACAGTTCTGAAAGCAGAGAAGTCCAAAATCAAGGCACCAGCAGATTTGGTGTCTCTTGAGGGCCCATTTCTTCATAAAGGGTACCTGCCAGCTGTGCCTGCACATGGGGGAAGAGGCAAGATAGCTCTTGGGGCCTCATTTATGAAGGCCCTAATCCCATGCAAGAAGGGCCATCACGAGCTAATGACCACTCCCTACAAAGGCTCCATTTCCTACTTGGGAAAGGTTTCAATACATAAAGTTTCAAGGGATATAAACACTAAAAAAAAAAAAAAAAAAGAAAGAAAGAAAAAAGAAAAGAAGGAAAAATCAGGTAAACATGCAATCAAAGCAGAAAAATTATGGGTAAATTTTTTAAATTGAGCTTTCTTTTTTAGTATGTATATATTTAAGTACAACTTGGTTTATACCATAGTAGTTGTCTTTATGGCTTGAATAATGTTTTAAATCTAAATAAATCAAAGACACTATTTAAAAAAAAAAAAAACATTCAGTCTGTACCAGGGACCAAGAATATAACATACCTCTTCTTCAATGTTGTTGTTCACATAAATAAAATGTTCCTTAACACCTTTTCAAAGTTAACATTCTATAATTACACATATTTTCAAGTTTATTTATATTTCTGTATACTTGTATACAAATAGGGATGCTTTCATTCAGAATGAGCTTATTGAATCATTCTTCAACTCTTTATGTTCCTCCACACTATCTTTTTAATATGATGCATTTTTATTGGTTAGTAAGGTATTTGAATGATAGTTGCTGATAGTAGGGAATATGTCTAGACAAGATGTGGTGGAATGTAAATAAACACTTCACTGTGTACACTGAACACAGAATTTTCCAGGTTTCTCTTTCATCTATACATTCATCCATCATCCATCCATTATCCATCCATCCATCCATCTACCCATCCTTCTATCTATATTCTTTCTATCTATCTAATCTATCTATCTATCCATCCATCCACTCATCTATGCTTCCATCCATCCATTCATCTACCTGCCTGTCCATTAATCTATGCTTCCATCCATTCATCTATCCAACAGTATTTACTTAACCTGTTATCTGCCTATTACTGAGAGCATAAAAATGTAGTCCCTTTCTTCAAGAAGCCGATAGTCTAAATGCAATCTAATTGCTGGCTGCTGTTTAAAGAAAGTTTTAAGTGAAATTCAGAGTGTTTAGTCAAGACAAGTCATTTACAAAAACATTAGAATTCTACTTATTCATTTAGTAACTTATTTGTTTGACATACAGAATATATTGTATCTCATGCTTGGAGAAGACAAGACATTTAATCAGATAAGAAAAACATTTTGTTAAAAGAAGTAACTAACAACATCAAGTACCTAAGACAATATTGTTTCATTGACTAATTTTTTCTGGTAGGATAAATCATTTGTGTGTTTGTGTTGGGTGTTGAGAGAGAGGAAAGCCACTTGAAAAAATTCTATGACTGTGAATAATTTCAAAAGTACTAAATCAGGGTTTTATCGGGTTTATTGAAGTTCTTGCATTTTGAAAAAACTACTACCCATTTTATAGCTCACAATATACAACATTGCCTTGACACTGAGATACACTGCAGGCTAATTCTGTTACTCGCAAGTTGCCATGGCAGCTGTGTGACAGCCAGCTAGGTACCTGTGCACACTCAGTGTCCTGCGTGGTGGCCTGTTGACAATACTCTGTGGGTTGCAACGCAGAGCTGATGTGCAGAGGGCCAGCCCTGCCGCAGTCTGTGATTGGCGCTGGCCAGGGAAATGTGATGGTCAGCAAGGCTCAGCTGGCTTCAGGTACTATTACTGTAGACAATTACAAAAGAAGAGTTCTCAGATTGGCATTTCAGAGGCAAAGCAATTATCAAAGAATAAGTAAATCACAGCATGAGTGAAGTAAATTCACATTTAGCTAAATAGTTTAGGCAATTTCGCTTTACAGGTATCTCTGCAGAGACAGGCGTCCAAATTTTGTATATTCCAGTCTTACTCCTTATTTAGCACATGGTAATTCACGTTATTTCTCTACACACACACACACACACACACACACACACACACCCCTCCAATGATGTCATAAATATTACTTCAAAAAAGTTGACTAAACTGTGTCTGCTATTGCTGCTGTTGTCACAGTTCATTCACTTACTTCTTCTTGATTGCCACATCTTTCTATCTTTCTTGCATATGGTACATGAGCTCTGTGCTCATGTTCTCAAGTGCTCTCCTCCTTCTGGTGATGATCCTGGAGTTTCCTCTTGACCTGAATAATCATCTAAGAATCCCATCCTAGTCGTGCTGACCATTCCATCCTTACATCATCCCAGCTTCTATCGCTGCCCTGACTTGAGTATGAGCCCCAACTTCGCCTGCTCTGGCTTCACATGGCTGCCTGTGCTCACCATAATAGGGGCAGGGAAAGCAAACCCCCTGCTAGGGAAAAGGTGGATGGGGCAACAGTGAGAATCTCCTGCTAAGGTTGTCCTATTTTCCTCCTCCTAAAGTTTCCTGCCAGTTTTATTCCAGCTACAAGTAAGATACAACATCAGAACTATGTTTGTGGCTGTCCACTTCCTCTACAAAGACACAGAAAAGCATCTCAGCAATTGCAGCCTCTCACAGTGCATCAGTTGTCAAAGCGAAAGGAAAATGGGATCTTGCAACCATTTATTGTTACATATAATGCATTAAGTATAATATATCTAGGAGGAAAATGCCCGCATCTCTATGAACTTAGCATACATTTTTATAGAGAAAGTTTGAAAGGCTTTGACACTGTTCATACTTATCATGAGTTACATGAGTGTAGAAGTAAGATTTTCATTTTGAGATGCCATTAATACTGCAGGGGAAGCAGCTTTTTTGGAGAATTTAAGAAGACAATGAGAGAAAAGTCCTTATCACCATTCCTGCCAAAGGGCAGCCACTCCCTGACTGGGGTAGTGATGGCCCAATGGCAGTGGCAGTAGTGGTGGTAATGGTCATAGCAGTCGTTGTGAAAGTGAATGGATTGAAAAATGGTGGGCTCAGATAAACAGTAGAGGGATGTGTGTGTGTGTATGTCTGTGTGTGTGTTTCTAAAACAACAGAGTCTTGTCAGAGCTCAAATAGACACTAAAAAAAATTCTATATGACTATTGTAGCCAGCAAACTCCACAATCTAGTAACTTCATTGATAAAAATAATTTTTCCTCTCTGCTTTCTAATGGTCACACTTTTCTGGACTTTTGCACTCCTTCCTGGGTGCCACAGGATCAGAATACAAAGAAGCAGGGGTGTGTTCAGAGAAGAATAGGCATGCTGCAATAATCACTGGGGCACTGGGGAAGTCTGCCTTGGAGAACAGAATCTTCAGGGATTCCTTAGAGCAGGCTTCACTTTTGGGAAGGCTTTCACAGGGGACGAGTGGCCATGTTCCCATGGGCCCTAACGGTTGGTGCCTGAACCCGTGGGAAATAGATTTTACCCAGTGAAATGAATTTTGCTATGGTCTGAGCTTCCGGAATGGAACCAAGCTGTCACAGGAAGAAATGAATTTCTAGTCGTTTAAGAAACTCAGAATAAACGGTTCATGCAGGATGGAAAGGAACAAAGGCTGATTTAGCCTCATGTATTTGTTTGAGAATGTCTCTATCTGTGTAGGAGGCACAGAAGAGCATGTATATATATATATATATGCATATGGATATGCACAGAAGACAGGGTTGGGTGGATGACCTCTTTGGGCCCTTGTAGCCCTAGGATGCTATATTTTTGATGAGTAGAGATTATTTCTCCACTTTCTTTCTTTTTTTTAACTACATATAGTTGCTATATTTTTTATGAGTAGAGATTATTTCTCCACTTTCTTTTTTTTAACTACATATAGTAAATCAAATCCAGGGCTCATGGATTTTATTTTATTTTATTTTATTTTATTTTATTTTATTTTATTTTTAACAACCAGTGAGTGGTGATAGGTAGAAGGAGAGTAACCAGGAATTTAGGAGATGTAGGTTTAACATCTTCTAAATTAGCATTGCCATGTACTAGTGGTGTGACCCTGGGCAACTAAAACTTCTTTAAGACACAATTTACCACATTGATAAAATAGAATCTTAGGACAAACCTGATGTATTGTTTTTTCTTATTTAAAATTCTATGATTACACAGACTACTTATAAATGAGTCTGTATACGTTTTATACATTTATTAGTTTTGGCCAGTGCAAAAACAGGGGGAAAATTATCTGCATTTAGGATGATAATGAAGCCTTCCCATCTGAGGGTATTTCATACATAGGCACAAACCTTTTATTTTTACATTTTTTTTATAGACTCCTGCCACTAGTTTTTTCTCCAAGCAGCATCTTTTACTTATTAAAAGAATCCTGGGTAAGACACTCAAGAATGAAATAGCCCTTTTGCTTACTTAAAGCAAGAATTTTATTACCATCCAATAGTGCATGTAAGAGTTGCACATTTATATTTGATTTGTAACATTTGTTTGTAGTTCAAAGTCCTGGGCTGCAGATTTAAACAGATTCTTACCACTGTTCTACTGGCATGGTGTGGTCATTACACATCTGCATGTAAAGCCACACCAGAGTTTCTTCCCTCGACTTGACTTCAGTCTGAGTTCCAAGGCTTTCTGATTATTAAACTGCAGAGAGTTCAAATTTGCTATCAGACAATTGGAACTAATTGTCTGAGACGATTTACATCCATCAGTGCAGGGTTTTATGGCTTTTCAGATGCCGCATAAGATGAATAAATAACGGAGCTTGAGTCATTACTCTGTTTTATTACCTGCAATGTGCCCTGGAATCTGGAGGTAATTTGGGCACCATGACTTCGTTGGAGAGTGGACATCTGTCAAATTGTGGGTTCGGGTGGTATTTTGCAATCTGTCCACTTTCACCCTTTACAATTCCAACCTTCAAACCAACGAATTGAGTTGTTTTGTGTTGTTGTTTTTGTCGTTGTTGTTTTAAGTAGGGAATTCTATTAAAGAAATGAGAGCAACTTTGACTTTTCCTTTGGTAATTTGGGCTTCTGTTTCCATTCTCTCCAATCTTCATCTTGTCTCATGCACACAGACTCTTCATTCTTTTGCTTACTTAATGGACCCAAGCAAGTATCATCCTTGCCATCTCACTGCTTCAACTTCAGTGCAGCAGAGGCCACTCAGCCAAGGAGGCCCGCCAGTTAGCATGGTCACTCATGCCCCTGCTAGTTAGGGAGATGGTTCACCAGCTCTTGCTTTGACAAGCCTATTTTAAAGTCTTAAAATAACTTGGAAAATGAATTTTTCACTCTAAGGAAGTGTTTTCATAGTTAAATCATTTTACTTGTCTGGAAATATTCCCCAATTTTGATTTATTTTCAAAATTTAATTTTACAAAGACTTTTTAGCTTTATATTTTTCTGGCCCCACGTTAAGCATACAATTAGTGCAAAGGTGTTTGGTTTATTTATTAAAAACAGTTAATGAGAGTTATTTAGTCAATTAACGGTTGCCTTCTGAACAATTCTTACATGTGTATTATTATATGATAAGGAGAAAATCCACATTGAACTTCCATTTAGTTTCAGAGAAAAGAAAGGGATAACCTGACCACATTTATCTGAGAGAAATAAATTAAAAGGATACAAAGTTCAGATAGAAGTGTCCTTATGTATCTGTCTCTATGGCAATCTTGTGTTACCTGCCATTAATAATGAGAACAAGAAATTTTAGAACTCAGATTTTAGGGGTGAAATATATGTTATGTCAAAAAGACAAAGTCTCAATGTGAACTTTAATAAATACCAAATCAATACACATTTATCGAATGCCTAGTTTAATGATTGGGCATACAAGAAAGAATAAGACACCTTGACCTGGCTTCAGAGAACTGACATTACACATACAGTGGACACAGTACAAGGAAATGTAACACGGAGCAGTGATTGCTTCAGCAGACGTGCAAATACAGTAGAAAGAACGGTTTGCTTTGAGTTGACTGAGGGAGGTATTCTCAGAGCTGATTCATGGCACACTTCTTGAAGGATGAATTAAAGTTTACCAGAAAGAGAGAGGGGTGAAATCCATTCGAGTCATTCTAGTCAGACGTGCCAGTGCGAGACCAGCACCAGCTGGCTGGCCATTCCCGGTTCAGATTTGGAATTTAGTTTGATTTTCTCCTTGCTCCTCCTGTCACCTATACTAATGTCGTCTTTCAATCTTAATTAAGGGTTGAAAGTGCTGAAATAAGCAATTTTCCTCACTCTCTAGCCCTGTCCTGGGAGCCTCAACTATGGAGAATGCTGTGGACATGACCTCGGTGTTGACAATACCTGGGTCCACCCTGCACCTGGACCCTCTTCTGGGGTACACCTGCCTCCAGCTGTTGCTCCCCGTTCTTGGGAGTCTCCTGGGCTCCTTTGTTCTGACACAAAAGCCTCTTGAACTCTCTTCTTCACCTCCTCAAACATTCTTCAGACAACCCGAAGATGTAAATTCAGGTCAAGTCATACCACTCTGCTGCCTAAGAGCTTCAATGGCTTTCATTTCATTGGAGATTAATTTAAAAAATCTTAACAGCATCTACAAACTCCTGCTCAGTCTAATCCCAGGTTCCCTCTCAGTTCCCTCTCTTGGCTCCCTGATCCCTCCCAGCTCTGCCTTCACAGGGCCTCTGCTTTTCAAGGAGCAACCTCTGTCCATCTCAGGGTTTCACCCATCTGCTTCTTCTGGCCATAATTCTCTGTCTATCACTTGTGCATCAGTGAATTTTTTTTAAAATTCACTGATGCACAAGTGATAGAGAATAGTCGCTGGGTCCCCCAGATTAGCTTCTATCTCTGCTTAGTGAGCGCAGCATGTAATACAAACACAGTTTAATTGTAATAAGTCTGTTTGTTGTGCAAGATTCTATGTTTCCAAGGGCAAGGATTGCACACTCTTCACTGCCATATTCCCTGCAGTTGAGGAATGAATAGATGAAAAGAAGAAAGGAAAGAAGAATGGGAAGAAAAAGCAGGCAGCTAGGAGGAAGGAATAAGTCAGAAAAAAAATTATAAATTAATGTCATTATATATTTACTAAATTGTGAGTAATCTAAGAAGGTAGGTTGAAGAGTTACCAATTAAAGAAAAATAAGAAATTAAGATAAATGTGAGAAATACAGGTCTTACATTATAAATTCTGACTAGAAGAAAGGAGACAAAGCTCCATTCGCTATCTAAGTTAACTGTGCCATTCTGAGGAAGTCACTTAAGCCTTCTGGGTCTGAGTTTATTCAACAGTGGAGGGAGGAGCTTGAATGAAAAGATACACTATGGAATATTATGCAGCCATAAAAAAGAACAAGATCATGTGTTTTGTGGGAAGACAGATAAAGCTGGAAGCTAAGAATCCTTAGCAAACTAATGCAGGAACAGAAAACCAAATATTACATGTTCTCATTTATAAGTGGGAGCTAAATTCTGAGAACATGTGAATACAAAGAAGGAAATAGACACAGGGGTCTACTTGAGGGTGGAGGGTAGAAGGAAAGAGATGAGCAAGAAAGATAACTATTGGGTACTGGGATTAATTCCCCAGTGATGAAATAATTTATACAACAATCCCCCGTGACACAAGTTTACCTATATAACAAACCTCCTTATGTACCCTCAAACCTAAAATACAAGTTTAAAAAACACTTCAAAATTCCAAGAGTCTAAGAGTAAGTTACATGGCCAAAAAATTTAATGCTTTTTGGGAGAAAGAAGAAGCATAGCAGAAGAATAGAGAAGAAATGGAAGAGACAGAAAACAACCAAAACAAAAAAGCCACTAGGAAAGGATGAGGACCACAATTACCAAGCAGACTGTGGAAGAGCTGGATGACATTGACTGGTCTTATTGGAATCAGTGAGAAATAAGTACATGTCTCAGATTTGATGAAGGAGGAAAGCAAAAGCAAACTCTGAAGAGACTGACATATAGAGGAACCATCACAGGAATTGATGTCAACTGCCCATGGATTTAAATCCAATTCTGATTGCTTCTAGCCACACCATTTGGGGATCTAATCAGAGGCTCAGAATCCTCAATTGTTAAATAAAGATAATAATATCTATCTTCTTTTCACAAGAATTAAACAAGTTGATACAAATAAAAGCAACTGGCACAGTTTATGCTTAGAAATGTTTGTTCAATGAAGGAAGCTAGAGTTGAAGAGGAGCAGTGTGGACTGGCCGGGAACAATTACTGCATTTATGAGTCACATCATCTATGCATAATTTTACAATGGTAGTGGCAACCTAACTAGCAAGTAAAAAATTGATTATGCTATGTAAGCAAAAAATTGATGAGATCAAATAATTAGACATGCTATGATGAGTTCAGAGAAATTTCAATAGAGACTTTCAATTTTTCTTTCAATATTTCATAGATAATTTTTTAAAAAATTGGTATCATTTATATCTCACAATGATAGAACTGGAAGTTGGCACTATGTAAAATGTCGATAAGCATCATTTTCAATTTAATAAAAATTATTAATGATGGAATAGTCAAGTATGTGTGTATATATATATATATATATATATATATATATATACATATATAAAATAACAAGCCCACACATACCAAACACTGACTTTCTATAGGTTCTCCTGTAAGCAGAGCTTGATATATAATAGTTCTTGCAGTCAGGTGGTTTGTTCAGACAGTGGGCCCAGGAGACAAGACATGGACAGAGAGTGAAAGATGAAAGGAGGGAAAACAACACAAAGGTGTGCTATCAAGTCAGTCCATATTACAGGCAATGACACTCAATTCTGTGGGAATTTCTTAGCAGATTTAGGAAATAAACCTCAGAGCTGTTAAAGGAAAAGAAGTGAAAACATCTATTCTATATCTTCTATTCCCCTTGGTCAAGGGTGGGACAAGGCATTACTTCTTAGCACTTTCAGGTCCTGTGTCTTTTATTACCAGCAGCCTTGGTAGTTTTCCCTAGTGAGACATCTTCCTGAAGGCATTGGAAGCCCTGAGGCAGGAAGAGAAAAAAGCACAGCATGAGGCTGAAATGGACAGAAATCAAGTCAAAGACATCTGTGGAGTCAGGTTATTTGAGAAGTGATCCCACCCAGCAGGGATGAGGGCCACTGTGAATCACTCAAGGAAGAAGGGAATGACAATACCATGATTCATGTGGAGTTTGCTCTCACCTTAGGGAAATGGGGCTCATTTGTGCAAGCTTCTGATAAGTTTAACGAAGTATCTCAGAACTGTCCATGCAAGGAAATGTAAGAAACAGTATCTAATGGCTCCTGTTCCAGCTGGGTAAAGATGGGTATTTCTGAGTTGCAGATCATGCTGCAAGATCAGAGAAGACCAGGCAGACACCTATCACCGTGCACCAAGCGCTCTCAGATGTAGACATTCTCTGGTTACATTCTGTGCAAAGACAGTGAAGGTCTGCAGGTGAAGCTTTGGGAGTAACTAGAGATGATAGCGTTAAGAGATTAGAAGTAGGGTATAAGAATGTCAGAAACAAGTACAGGCTACTTCAAAAATACTAAACCTTTCTTCCAGTTTTTTATTTAGTATTAAGTTTTTCTGTAGATGATAGAGACCTAAAATAATAGTGATGTAACCTAGATAGAAGTCCAGAGGCATTCAGTGAAGGGCTGCTGTGGTGGCCATTGTGCAGGAAAGCCTCATGGACTCAGGCCTTTTGGGTTTCATCAGCTTTCATTTACATGTTCCCCTGGTTATGGTCTTCAGCTTCACCATCCATGATTGAGATACAGGATCTCATGATTATTTCCTTTCCTTTAGGGCCTTATCACATAAGCATGCAACCATAGACACTATAGTTAATTTTTATCTCTTTATTCCCAATCTTGGTACCTGTCATTTCCTTTTCATGTCTTCATGCATTAATTGGGATGGGATTTCCAACACGATGCTGAATAGAAGTGGTGAGATGGAACATCCTTGCCCTGTTCCCAATCTAAAAATGAAAACATCAACTTTTTTTTTATATCTTAAGTATGTCATTAGGTTTTTTAGATGTTCTTTATCAATGTGGTGCTATTTTCTAAGTTGGCTGAGAGATTTTTATTGTGAATAGGTGTAGGACTTACCAAATGCTTTATTTGCATCTGTTGATATGATTATATTTTTCTCATTTAGCCTGTTTATCTGATGTACTACATTAATTAATTTTTGAATGTTGAACCAGTTTGAAATATCTGGAATAAATCCCACTAGGTTATATCACTTTTATACATCTTTGTATTCTATTTGCTAATATTATTTGAGGATTTTTGTATCTACGTTCATAACAGACGTGCATTTGTAATTTTTCTTTTTTGTAATATTTTTGCTTTTTATTTTGGTACTAGGATAATACTGGCCTCTTAAAATGAGTTGGGAAGTATTCTCTGTGCTTCAATCTACTGAAAGACATTGTAAGGAATTGATGTCATTTCTTTTCATTGGTGGAATTCACCAGTGAAATCATCTGGGCCTGGTGCTTTCTGTTTTGGAAGGCTATTAATTATTGATTTAATTTCATTAATAAATATAGCTTCATTCTAATTTTGTAATGCTCTAGACATGAGTTTTGATAGTTTATATATTTCAAAATATTTGTTCATTTGATTTACATTATCAATTGGTGTTCATACAGTTTTTCATAATAACATTATTACATTTTTAATGTTTATAGAACATTGGCAGTGATGTATATTATTAATTTTTATCTTTTTCTTATTTATTCCATGGATGTTCATCGGTTTCATTGATTTACTTCAAGAATCAGCTTTTGGTTTAATTGATTTTATTTATTAATTTCTTATTTCAATTTCATTAATTTCTGCTCTATTTTTTAAAAATTTTCTCTGTGCATCAGGCTTGCATTGCTTTTCTTTCTCTGGTTTCCAAAAATAGAAGCTTGTAGATTTTACATTAAAACAAATAATATATGAACTCAAACTTTAAGCTATACATTTTCCTCTGAGCACTGCTTTCATCGTATTCCTTATAAATTGATGTTATATTTTCATTTTAATTTATTTTATACACATAAATATGTGTTTAATGTTTTGAGAGCTGTTCTTCAATCCATGTCATATTTATACGTATTCCATCAGTGTTTCCAATATCTGAGTATTTTTTAATGTTTTTATTCTGATTTCTAGTTTAGTTCCACACGTGGGCTGACAGCCTACTTTGTATGATTTTTAACCCTTTAAATTTGTTAACATGCGTTTTAAGGCTCAGTATATGGATGGCCCATGTTAGCTTGGGAAAACTGTGTATTCTCCCATTGTTGCTATAAGTGCTGTTCAGGTTAACCATAGTCATACTGATTTTCTGCTTGCTGAATTGATCAATTATTGGTACAGAAATGCTGGAGTCACCAACTATAACAATGGATTTGTCTATTTCTCCTTGCAGTTTTATCAGTTTTTTTTCCCTCACATGTTTTAACGTTTTGTTACTGTGTGTTTTTAAGAGAGTTAACTCCTAAATAATTAAACAATGCTTCTCATTTCTCCAGTAATTTCTATTGTTCTGAAGTCTGCTTTGTCTGACATTAACATCATTTTCACTTCCTTTGGTTAGTGTAACCTGATATGCTTTCTATATTCCTTTACTTTCAATCTATGTCTTTACATTTAAGTATTTCTCTTAGAAATTGCATGATTTTATGTCATCTCTTCATTCTTTACTTTTAGCTTTCTGAATTCTATATGTTAAGATCTGTCTTGTGTTAGCAGCTACTTTGGGGGTGGGATTGCTCTTTTTGACTGAATTAAAATTATCTGTCTTTTAATTAAATTATCTAGTTTATTTTTTGTTTTATACAATTACTGATATATTTGAGCAGACCTTTGTCACAAATATTTTGTGTTTCTCATTTTCTCCTCTACCTTTTTTGATTGCTATAGTGTTTCTTAATGTGTTTACTTTGTCTCTCTCAGCATGTTATTTATGCATTTTTTTTAGTGATCACGCTAAAGATTTCATTTTCAATTTACCACATCTAACATTAATGTTGTTAATGTTATTGAAAGCAGGTATTTTACCTCTGCCAGGAAATTTCTTGATATTAAAACACTTTAACCCCACGTAGTCTAATTTCTTCCTTATATGCTCATATGCTTTTAATAGGAGTGGATGTTCAGCCTAATAAGACATTATGATTTTACACTATAATGTAGCACTAAAGATTTAAAAAAACTGTTTAGCTTCTACCCACAGACTTACTTACTTTTTTGTTCTTTCTTTCTTCTTGTACCTCTGTGCTTCCACCTGGGACCTGAAATTCAGTCCATCACTTATTCAGAAGTCCACTATGACTATCCCAATTTTATACATGGAATGATGGAGGCCAGGAAAGATTTTTCAGCTTACTCAAGTCATGTAGCTAGGAGACAATATTGGGGATCTGTAAGAATTCTAAGCTTATATGGCTAACAACTTCTGTTACACACTTATTTAGTCATAAGCAAATACTTGAGGGAGTGGGAAGGACTACAAAAAAATTGGAGAAAGCAAAGATGTGTTCATAGGTCTCCTGATAACAGAGGAGCAATGGAAGATAGAAATTGGCCAAGTGCCTTCCTTAGGGTAAAGATGAAACCAAAAAGATGGGACAGCATTGTAGAAGGCAACAGATAATTTCCAGGAACCCCTCATGATTTGGGGAGTTAAATCACAAAATATCAAGATGAACGTTGTTACTTTTGGAAAAAGCACTTGTATAAAAATTTAAGTTTGCTTGGATGTATAAACAAGGAGAAAATATAGTGGTCATTAGTTGTAGTAGCTCAGGCAAAGCAATGATCACATATGGCATGAGGATCAGTGTGTGTTCCAAGACTAAGGGGCAGGAATAGATGGAGGGGGAGAAGAAAGGGAGGGAGGCAAGGTATAAAGATACTTAGCAAAAACCTCAGCCTTTTAGAAACACCGTAAAGCTATGATCCTCCAGAGCAGGACTTAACCACCCTACTGTCTGCAAACCAAATTGGCTCTTAGCCTGTTTTCTATGGGAAGTAAGACGATTTTCATGTATTTTAAGGGTTGTAAGACATACTAACAGTAATCAAATAATAAAGAAGGAATGAAATTCAGATCATAGGTGAATAGGAAAGCCTAAAATATTTAATATCTGGATCTTTACCAAAAAAAAAATCTAATTGCTGCTTTAAAGCAAAATAATATAGACTTAATTTTATTAATATAAAGTTTTATTTCAGTTTCAATTTCGAATGGATTTGCTGAGGATAACATGATTCACAAAGCCTCATTTGCCCTAACCCCATCTTCCTAAACTTCCCATCCTATCTTCAATTCCTTTATTCTGTGTTATAACTGAGACTTTGCATCCTTTCTGCTTATAATTCCCTTTTATTGGCTTTTAACAATTTAATAGCTACTTATAATTTGAATCTCTGTACTTCTTAAAAGCTTCTACTATTATCTCCAAGGGTTGTGCAGTTTTCCTTTCAGTTTTTTCTCCAGAGTGTTTAGGACTAAGTTTTGCTATTGTCACAACTGTTATGCTTTGGTTGTGTTTGTCTGTCTCTCTTAGTAAATTCAAGCTCTAAGAAGAAAGCAGCTGTGTATACTCTGTGCATTATATAACCAGAGACAAAGCTGGTGCTGACTAATCAGTTATTACCTAGCAAACAATGAATGATTGAAAGTGTCACACTGATTTCAGTTCTCTGAGATTTTAGTAATGGATGGACTTAAGGAGAACTACTTATCACTGAACGTTTTTAAGAATGGAAGACAAGTTTTAATCCTTTTTGACGCAATAAAAAAACACAAAACATACAGTTTTCTCTGTGAGAAAAACATACAAAAGTCAGAGTCCATGTAGCATATAGGTGTTTCATTTTATAAATTATTTTGCTTTTTAGGCAATGGTGAAAATACCAATGCTTTAGAAAACCAGAATCCTTTTGAGATCCATTACTTCCTCTTTTCTCAATATACACCTTTACGTTTATCCACTTATTTCTTCTTTCACTCATTTCAGAAATAATTGTTAAGTATGCACTATATTGCAAAACATTGTGCTAAGTACAGAGAGTGTAACATGATTAAGATACTTTACTGTCACCTCTTAATGTGGTACTTGAAACCTTTCCATTGCTAGTTTAAATGTGTCTTCCTTGACGAAGACTTCACAGAGAACCAGAGCCAGAAAGTCATCTCTTCCTGTTCTAACCTTGCACATCCAGTTACACAATAACACTCACGGAATTTTCATGCCAAGTGAGAGCTCTTTCAGGACAGGGATATTCCCTGATTTATCACTGTAGTCTCCCACAGCTCTTAGAGTGCCTTTTACACAACAAGCATTCAGCAGACACTGCTGTCACGGACTTAAAACATGGAAAGTGAATACTTCCAGCAAGGAGGAAAATGTCTCAGGACTTCATATGCATTGTCTTAAGCAATATTGCATTTTTTGGTAGTCAAGAAGCCCTTTAGGAAGTGTATAAGATATATATTTTTAAAATGTTAAAACATCTTCATTTTTCATTTTAGAAATGCCTGAACACAGACTGTGGGGAAAAAAAAGACCTTCCAAGCAAAATGTAAAAAATAAAAAATAAAAAAATAATCCATGACATCATATAGGATGTAATCATTTCATTTACAGGTTATAGATAACTTCAGGGAAGATTCATGACCTATAAATTGAAGAAAAATTCCGAATTATTATTTGAAATAATACTAAAGAATAAAAATCTTCTCATTTTGAGTGATGATCTTTATATAACTTAAGTCAAATCAAATAAGAAATCATGTCGATTCACATAAAGCTACCTTGGTCTAAGTTAAATAAGCATAGTTAAAACCTATATTACATTACAACTCATATTTGTGGTTCTCAGTTTGTCTTCCAGTAGCTTTGTGACTTTTTCAGGTCATGGAGTCTTTCAGGATGTCTGCATAATTATGTGTTAGGTGTGTGATCGGAAGGAACTGGGTAAGACGTCGGACAGAGGGGCTGGCTGAGCCTTGTTACGTAATCCCTCTACTCAAGCACTCACCAGCTCTACCTCTACCTGAACACTGCTCTGGTTAATCTTCTGCAAATTTAACCTTGCTATCTCCATTTCTGTGTGAAATACTAAATCCGATCATATTTTTGGTGATCAATCCTATCCATATATACTACTTTTAATGCAAGGAAAATGTCATTGTGTTATTCTAAAATGTTATTTGTTATCTAAAATGTTATTTAGGTATTCTTACATTTCATATCAATGCCCATGTTATAAAAAGTATAAATTATTTTAGTATTTATCATGTTATTACAATGAATATTTGTTTTGCTAGCAAACAGGTATCTCCCTCATGCCAGAGCTGCTGTATCCTCTGAGAAGCCAAAGCATAATGACCTTCCAAGTGAGAAGATCTTGAACTCAGTGAAGGCAGTATGCTTAGTTTTCATCCCATCACCATTGCTAATTAGCTACTTAGCCCTGTGAAAATCATCTGCACCTCCATCTCATCCATTCAAATGTGGATGACTTTGTCTTCCCTAATTTACAGAGCCATGATGAGGACAGGCAGTAGACATAGGTACGTCACTACATAAAACATAAGGCAACAGTCTTTCTCGCAAAAATCGAAAAGGGAGAAGCACTGGGCTCCCATGTGAAGTTATTTCAATTATAAATCATAATGATCTCTGTTGAAAGGATCAAATTACTGAAAGTTAATTCTCTTCATTTTTCTACATAACTACCATCAAATTATTAGAAACAACTATTAAACAGACAATAAGCTATGACTCAAAACTTTTGCCAGGTGTGGTGACTCAAGCCTGGAATCCCAGCATTTTGGGAGGCCAAGGCAGGTGGATCAGTTGAGGTCAGGAGTTTGAGACCAGCCTGGTCAACATGGTGAAACTCTGTCTCTACTAAAAATACAAAAATTAGCTGGGTGTGGTGGTGGGTGCCTGTAATCCCAGCTGCTAGGAAGCCTGAGGTGGTAGAATCACTTGAATCTAGGAGGTGGAGGTTGAAGTGAGCTGATATCGTGACACTGCACTCCAGCCTGGGCTACAGAGCAAGACTCTGTTTCAAAAAACAAGCAAACAAACAAACAAAAAAAACTTTTCAATCATCAATATTACAAATTTCAATAAGCAAAATAGTTTTTCTATTTCTAACTTCAAAGATATCTTTATTGTTATTCATAAAATACAGTGAAAACAGAAACCTAGATAGGCTTATAAGTCACAATTTGATTAAATTTTTAATATGGAGAACATTTTAATTTATTGCTACATAATTGAAAGAACAAGGAAGGATACAAAAGTTCCACAAAAATAAAAATAAATTAAAAAGAAGGCAAGAGACTTCCAAAATCATCTCTGGTGCCCCAATTGCTCCATTTCAGTATTTTTAAAAAGGTTTCCAGGGCTCCTGAAGAAAGTTTAATTTTTGTTGCTTTTTTTGTTATTTTTTTAATTGATGGCAAGTTTCAGTCTGTGGCTTCTTAGTGGCTGGCTTTTATAGTTAACTCCAGAAATGGCAATATCAGCACCATTAGACTCAAAGTGTGTTTCTTGTATCAAGCATTGATCATTTCAATCACAGGAAATAAAAACTTGAGAGCTTTCAGGATGTTGTATGAAAGTCACGCAGAAACATGACCTGGTCATTCTACCTCAGACAATGTATGTAGATACTTATTTTTCTTGTGTGTCTATTTTGCACAACTGGTTTTACAAGGTTTAACATTAACTTTTTCAAAAGGAATAATTTAACTAAAAATTTTTTAATTTGATTCTTTCAGTCATCTATACTCACTTATAAATCAAAACATTTAATTTTGTCAATATCTAGACCAGGGTTGCAAAGATGTAGGATCAGCTTTTGATAAACTTCGTAAGATTTTTAGCATCTGTGAGAGAAAGGATATAGAGGTGAGGAATATGAGGAAGAAACAGTATTTAGGCAAGTGGGCAGATGGAGAAGTGTGGAGGGTGAAGGCTTGCATGATCACCAAGGCCAGCTGACTGCTTTGAACTCTTTCTCCTTTGTATTTGGTTTTTAAAAACGTTATTTCACATAGAAGAATTTAAACTGTTAGTAAATTAAAATCACATTAGTTTTGTACAGGTAGTTTTGAAAGTATGCAAATCAGGCTGTTTTGATCACTCTCCATGGGAAAGCAAGATAGTCAGTGTAGTAAATAAGAATAAACCATGACAACCTCTTGGAAAAAGCAAATAAACAAAAATAAATACATCTGGCTATCTCAGCAGCGAATTCTTTCAAAAGGTTTATAGTTTTTAATGTTGAATTTTGTGTATCAAACCTTGTAATATTTAAGAAATACAAGAACACAGGAGTTAAATGTCAGATTTTTCATCTTTTTTCATTACCTAAGTCTATTCTTGCTGAACTTCTCAGTCTTTCATTTAATCTTAAACTGAAGCTAGTAATTTTCCTTTCTAAGTCAAAAATAAAATACTAAACAGAGAAAATTTGTTCACAACTTCCAGCTAAATCAGAAACAGGTGTTCAAGGTCTTATAATGCTTTCCTAGATTGGAGATCATGAGCATATCATGCTGATAATAACAAGTAGTACATAATAATTTATGAGTTGTACATTACCTAGAGGGAACAAGAGAATAAGGGTACTATTTATTACTAAAGACCTGTTCTGTGACAGCAGCTAAAATAATAATAATCAAAGTATATCAAATTTTACTAATCTCTTTCACCAGACTGAAAGTAGCCATTTTATCATACGATTCAAATAAGAACATTGAGGTGTACGACGACTCCAAAATTGCCTTAACATCTATCTTTTCACCAAATACTTGGAGGAGATAACTGATCTCATAGAATATTTTCTGTCTCTGTCACATTGAAGAAGGTAAATACGTATTTTATGAAATGTATTAATTTGCATTACTTCTGTGCACGGGAGACGACTTCTTTTGTGCTTCCAAGTATTTACGTTGTTCTTGCATCAGGCCAATCCACTAACATTTTGCACGCTATGTTACTATTAGTCTAGTCCTTCAGAAAATGCCTTTAGTGAATTTCATTTCAGAAGATTGTTTAAATAAATTGCCAGATAGAATTCACTATTGCATTCTATGAAACAGTGTTGCTGTGGGCAGAGTACAACATATCCCTCTGAAGTACTTCTAGAAAGTTCAATGAGACAATTATTTTGAGAGAAATTCAGATTAGGAGAGTTGTGATTGTTTGAAAACCAACATATATAATAACACAATAATCTGTTAGCTCAATAGTATCATATTAACATATCAGATAATTTGTTTGAAGGCTATTTCTGTGTACTGAATTTTAAAATAAATTAATTTAAGAGGGACCAATAGAAGAAATATATCTTCTTTTAATTTAGCACTATAATTTACAATGTACTTCTAAATGTGTTATCTCAATTTTTCTTCATAGCAACCTCAGGAGGTTGTCAAAAAAGTATAATTATGTACATTTTCCAAATTGCATTACATTTTCCAAATAAGGAAATAATTACGTACATTTCTATATGTACATAATTATACATGTATATGAAAGAAAAGATTGGCAGTTTTCAATAACTACTTGCTGATGAGCTTCGAATTAACGTTTGATTCCTATCTTTGAATCCAATGTTCTTTCATTATGCTAAACTACATTTCTTACAGTTTTCAGTCCTTGCCTCTTAAGACATTGATCTATCTTTAGCGATCTATCTTTAGTATTTGTTGTGGGAGGTGGCCTTTCTTAAGGGAGGGAAAAATGATGGCTTTATAGCCATAGTGTATCATTTGCGTATGAGCATATGCAGATCATCAAGGAAGAATGAGCGCTGACACCGGATAGAGTCAGTCTGAAATGTTGGGTTTACTTCTTACTAGCTATGTGACATTGGACATTTTAAAATATAGAGCTAACAGTAGGGTTATTGTAAGTCTTAAAAGTAAACTTATTCCTATGGTTGATTCAAAAAAGGTAATAAATGATGATGACTGATAGTAATAGGTATAGTCATTGTAATGGTTATTAAATGCTGGTGTTTGCAAGGAGACAGTGAAAACAATATAAGGAAGAGATTGATTCTGCCCTTGGTACTCACAGATATATCTATATAATCCAGGAACATCATGAGGCTTCCTTTTGTTGAGTATGGTCTCCTTAAAGTCAATAAATATTAAAATTGAAATGCACACTTTTGATTCTGCAATGCCATTCTTGGGAAACTCTCCTATAGATATTATTGGATAAAAGAATATCTGCATAATGATATTTGTAACAGCAATATTTGTAGAGGTCTAACCCACAGCAACCTCACTGTCCATCAGTGTGGAAACGCTTGAAGATGTGTTCGTCTCTATTAAATTTGTATGATGGAATTGTATGCAGGTATTTGAAATTGATTATCTCTGTATTTGTGACCTTGAGGCATAGCCATATAAACTGAGAAAGCAAATGACAGAATAATGTGTATAGAATAGTACTGTTTCATAAGAACAAGTGAGACAAATCCATATATCCATATATATATGAATATATATGTTTGAAGGAAAATAGAGACAGCTATTAAATTCTATGCAGAAGAATATAGCATCAGCCTCCTTCGGGAAACAGGATTAGGGGTTTGGGTAGAGTTTTCTTTTTTTTACTTTTCTTTTTAATCCTTGCAATATGTCATCAGTTACAATGAATCCATGCATCAATTAGAATGCTTTCAGTCACATGTAACAGGCTACCTAAATAGAAAGAGCTTAACCCTAAAAACATTAACTACAAAGAACTTTGTTCTGACGTTTTCTGCATGTTGACTTTCATCAAGTTCTTTCCTCACAATTCTCAGGGTTTCAAAGTGACCACCCTCCCCAGACATCTCATCTGTGGTGGTTAATCGCATGTGTCAACTTGAGTGGTCTAAGGAGTGCCCAAGTAGATGGTAAAACATAATTTGTGGCTGTGTCTGTGAGAGTGCTTCAGGAAGAGGTTAGCACTGAGTCAGTAGACGGAATAAAATCACCCTCGCCAAAGCGGCTGGGCATCCTCCAATCTGTTGAAGGGCCAAATCAAACAGGAAGGAAAAGAAGGGTGAATTTGCTCTCCCTGCTTGAGCTTCGATATCCATGTTTTCCCGCCTTTGGACACTGGAGCATCTGGTTCTCTGGCCTTCAGGTTCTAAGACTTAGACCTTCCCTCCCTATTTTTAGACCCAGAGGGAACTACACCACCAGCTTTCATGGTTCTCTAGGTCACAAATGACAGACTGGGGGATTTCTTAGCTTCCATAGTCATAAGATCCAATTTCCATAATAAATCTCCTCTTATAAATCTATGTACCTTACTGGTCCTATTTCTTTGGAGAATCCTAATACACCATCCTATGTAATGAGGTCCAAAGGCAGAGAGGGCGCTCTCACTCTCTTTCTCTGCCTTTCTCTTTCTCCCTCTCAAGGCTTTGACAAAAGCTAATCCCCCTCAGCAGTGTTCCTTTTAGCTTTCAGACCACTTTGTCCAAGAAAGACTGAGAAAATGAGGATGAATTTTTGCAGAGTCTGCCGTGGGAAGCAGAACTTGGCAGTGGGGGAACGAGAGTGCGGGGAGGGGAAGACTGCAGGGGAGGCAACCAGGAGAGTCTTCCACAGCCCTTTACATTTTTACTTAAAACAAATATAGTGCCTTTGCAAACTAGAAAAAAAAATAGAACACATAAAAAATTTTAAAAAAAGAACAAAAATGATTCCAATTTAAAAGTCTATGATGTGTGCATTTGTTTGAGACATTTCCCAGAATGTTCTGTGGGCATTCCCAGCAGAGGAAAGAATAGACAGAAATCTGCTCTGTTTTAGGATGAGTCCACGGGTGGGCCAGGACAGCCCTCAGAGACATACAGACACTGAGCTGCTGAGGTCTGGGTCAAAGCCAAGTGCATCCCTCAGAGCCTGCACCACTGCGTGCGAGACAGCTGTTTTGGGTTTATCAAGTCTCCACTTCGGCTCACTGCCTCATTGGCACAGGTGGAACAGCAACTCTCCTTGAGGGACATGTGCTCCACCTCCGGGAGGGGAGAGATGTGCTTGTCCTGCAGGGGCCAGGAGGGGGAAGCTGCAGCCCTCGGTGATAATTGTGATGGTCACTGCTGATGTGCAGGTGAGAGAGCTGCCCACTCCTAAACTCACAGACTCCACATTCTGTGAGGAACCCACTGCTAACACCTAGGGTGTCGTGCCAGGAACACAGGCCCCCTCCCTCAGTAGGGTCTGAAAGAAAAATAAAGTGACAAAGGGTTTTCTTTGTGAAGTGAGACTATTTGGTTCAGTGTTGGTTTTGTGGCTTAGGGTGACACTTGGGAAGCTGTCGACAGAAAGTGCCCAGGTGGGGCAATGCTTGCCCACCTTACCACCTCTTTAGCAGTCACCTGGCAGCCCCTCCAGGCGAAGGCCCAGAAACTGCTTTGATGCAAACCCGTTTCCAAAGAAAGAACACTAACTTGGAAGGCATATGACAGACTGGTTTTGTTCCCGCTACCTACCACTTACTGACTCTGTACTGTCCATAGAGATCATTTTTGCCACATAAAAAGCGATGCTGTGTTTGCTGTGCTTCAGCCAGCTCAGCTCTGATGGGCACAGCACCCTCCACACTGGTCACCCTGGAGCCTGCATCTCCTCCGAGGTCCCTGCTGAGGTACCTGCCAGCGACTCAGGCCTTGGCAGTTCAGCAGTTACATGGAAGAGAAAAGGAGGATGACCTTCTCGGGTTTTTGACGTGCTTTGTAAGAGGAGCTCCCAGCAGGTTAAACTGGGCCTCCTGATACAACACAAACTGGCGAAACAAAGCTTGGAACTCGTGCACCAGGCTCTGGTCTCCACATTGAGAGTAACTCTGCTAGAATGGGCTTCAGTAACAGCCCTGACTCTAGCCCCAGAAACAACCCCTGCCTCAACTGATGGGCTCTTCAGCTAAACCAGGCTCAGTTTACCTGGGTTTTTCACCTTTGTGCAGTGTTCTCTCCCAGAAGTCCAGTAGCTGACTACCATAGTTGGGCTCCTGCATTCCATTAGACATGTCTGTTCTTTTTCACACCAGAAGACCTCTTAGTAAACACCAAGTAAATCCAAGTATATTCTTACAGGAAACACTATCCCTTAGAACAATGTGCCAGGTATAATAATGAAGTCAAATATTTGGCTTTACAGAAATCCTAGTGAAAATAAGATATGCTGCACGGGTCTTTTATTGTCAACTTTATATTAGAACTGAAATTATTTTATCTAAACAGATGCCATGCAAATCTCTGAAGTTGAGTGGTACAGGGCAGGTAAGTTGTGGAACAGTCTGGAAAGACTTGATGCAGATGTGGATGAGGAAAGCTGGCCTACACAGTGCTTAAAATCAAGAGGGATTTGTGAGCAACACCCTAAGTTTTCTCCACAGTTCTGAGCTCTTATTTAGGTGAATGAGAGGTAATGTATGTGTTCTGGAGCTTGTAATTTAAAACAATTGTGAGCATACTTGATTCTAATGAGTTGGAGGAGACCAAGGTAAGAGGGATGATAAGGCATCTTCCTGAAAGCAGAGCCCAGGCGCTCCCCAAATATCACACCTGCCAGGTCTCCATCTTGGACTTCCCCATCTCCAGACCTGTAAGAAATATCTCACCCTTACTCAATTACTCAGTTTCAGATATTCTATTATAGCAACATAAAACAGGCTAAAAGTCTACTGAATTAACATTTGCAATTTAACAAAATACCCACATGATTGATATGAACATTTAATTGAGAAGCAGTGAGTTAACATATTTTACCATGTGTATATAACAACAGAGAGAAACACAAAAATATAGACAAAATTAAGATTGTGGAAAGGTACATAGCATTATTCAACTATTTACCTTAATCTTTCCTAATCTAAGAAATATTAAAACGTCATTTTTATAATCTTAAATTTGAAGCAACTTTCCACAAATTGCTTAACAAAAGAAAATCAAACAAGTGTGTGTATGTGTGTGTGCACATATATATGTGTATGTATATCTATAGACATATGTGTGTATATGTATATATGTGTGTGTGTGTATATATATATATGCGCTTAGGTTATAAAAGTCACATGAGAAATAAGAATCGCCAATCCACATTTAAATTGTGTTCAAAGTATCTTATATCAGAAAAACAATAATTAAAATATTACATAATAGATGAAAAATTAAAAATATCTATAACATTCAGTGCTGGGTATGGTCTGGAAAAGGGGGCAGTCATTTTATGCATGCATGGTGTGACGTAGTAAACTGTTACTTCTTTTTTTAGAATGAAATCTGCTAGAAGCTATTAAAAAGAAACCTTATCTTTGTCTCAGCAATCCCACAGACTAAAAAAACAAAAATGCTGACACGTCTGGCTCATTACAGTGATGTAACCTACAACACTGTTTCCACTGGCTCAACTAGTGACAGTTATTGAGTAAATTATGGTGCAGCCATTACAACACTGTGAATTAGTTGTGTTTCTATTATAAGAGCAAAGTTCTTGAGGCATAACGGCATTTGTGTTAGATGCACATGTAACTATGTTGACCAGTGATTACTAACTATTCCATGCTAACCTAAGTGCTTGCAAGTTAGTATGGTTTTGTTTATGCACACTTGATTAACAACATTTTATACACTTAAATATGTTAATTTTTATAAACTCAAGCTTTTAAAGTCTTGCAAAAGTAATTGCACAGGCTTTCTCGTGGGGTGAGGAGACGCCTGTGCAAGTTGGGGTCACTGTGGGTCAATTCTCCTCTCTGAACGGGTGTTCTCATTGGCCAGGCAGGATACTAAGAACACCTGACCAGATTTGTGATCTTGGGCGAGTGTTTACCATGTCTGTGCTTTGATTTGCTCTTATGTTTGACAACAATAATCATGATGATAAAAAAGTAACAAACATAATTTCTACCTCATAAAAGTACTGTGAGGATTAAATGAATTAATGCATATAAAATACTGATAGAAGTGTCTTCTATTTCATACTCAATAAACACTACCTATTAGAATATACATATGTCTGATGATAATTTTTGCCCTTTCTACTTCCAAAATTCAACGAGACAGCATATGTCAAAGTGACTCATCAACTGTAAGATGATGTTAACTTATTATTATCATCCTAAAAAACTATGTGTTCTGGCAAATTATATTCATTAGTTGATCTGATTTTCATTATTTCCTTTCTTTTATGTTAAAAAAAGTACGAAGTATTAGAAGAAATTTTAAATTCAAGTACTCAAGACACTTGAGTGTTTGAAACTTTTTCAGCCTATAATTGAAATGTATTTAATTTCCATCAACATCTGAACCAAAACACACTTCTTCCTCCTGTTGGGTTACTGGAAACTGCATTTTATCGAGTGACATCTATGGCTGCCTTCATAACTCACTGAGGAGTCTAGTTCTTGGCTTGTGGCAAAACCGGCTCACCTAATCCCTGCAGATGTGCCCAGAGGTTTCCCCTCACCCAGCCCCAGCTTTAATGTTACTTGGCTGCCTGGGAGGCTTTGGTGTCACAAAGCCACACCATTGCTGGGCTCCCTCTCTTTCTTGACATGCCACCATTAACTTTATTATTCTTTTCTTTTTCTTTAGATTTTTTCTCTTTTGTAAGGAGATATAATCTCCAAACATTTAGTGTTAGGAAGCAGGAGTTTTCCCCAAACATTGCTTTCTCATCTCCAGATATCTACTCCTAGCAGAATGTGCAGCTTAAAACGAATTTGGGTGCCTATTTTTCTGAATGAGCAGACATAGCCCACAATGTTCTCAAGCTCAGGGACTATCTTATGGAGTGAATCACATGGTTGGCGGCTTCTTCCAGCCTTGCCTTCCTTTCCTGGTCTGGCACCCCAGTCTTCTGGGCATGTCTTTCTATCAGAAGCCTAGCTATGAATACTGTTATGGCTTGAATTGTGTCCCACCAAAAAGATGTGTTCTAACTCCCGGTGGCTCAGAATGTGACCTTATTCAGACATAGAGACATTGCAAATATAATTAGTTACAATGATGTCATAATGGAATGGGATTGGCCCTTAAACTACTGTGACCAGTGTCCAGGTAAGAAGAGAAGAGACACAGATATACAGAGAGACGCACAAAGAGGAAGGCCGTGTGAGGAGAGAGACTGGGATGGGAGTGGCACTGCCAGGGACAAGAAGCACACAGAGCTCCACCAACCTGAAGAGGTAGGAAGGTAGGAAGGATCTTCCCCCAGGGGCTTTGATGTTGGACTTTGGTATCCAGAACTGGGAATGGTTAAACAGATGTTGTTTTAAACCACTCAGTTTGTGGAATTTTGTTCTGACAACCTTAGAACAGACAACATTACTTTTTCCCAGGGAACTCCTAAGTCCATATGCAAAACGTTAAGTGCCCACAAATGTGTAGGGGCAGGGCTACCTCCTAACCCTGGTTGCCAGCTCAAACAAGGTGCTACCATCACTGCCCTCTTTCTTCAAGCTTAGATTGGGAAGGAACCTCTATCACACAGTTTGACAGGCGAGGCTACAAATCTTTATACTATATTGTAGGGTGAGGTAAAGTTCCATACAGGAAAAAATCAGGTAGAAATCAAGTTTGTTTTTTTTTTTTATTTTCCCACAGTCCAGTTTTAGCAGTGTGGATTAATTTTTTTGATGGAAATGTTGAAAATATTTAAAGACAAATGCATATGTTCCTCCATATTTAAAGCCAATACTAATAATTTTTACATTATCATTTTTACATGAGAGTTTGTGCCCCCGTGACACTAATAATAATTGATATATAAATTTGTATAGAAAATGTGACTACATTAGCACCTTTCTGGTTGATTACCCACCTCGGTGAATCCACTTAGAGTTGCTGTGTGCGGAGGCCCTGCCAGGCACAGATGCTGGCAGGAAGGAGGAGATTAAATGCGGAGGCAAGAAGAGTAATTTGTTGGGTTTGTCCTGAAAAAGAAGAGAAGAGCAAGAATGTGAGAGGAAGAAGGGGAGCCACCCTACATGTGAGCAGGGCTGAACAAAGAGAAATCTGTGCCAGTGATGAGGCCAGAAAGGGCCATACAGAATCAGAGTGCTGAACACACAGTTAGTTGTGTGATTTAAATGCTCTGATGTAACTTCCTATACCCTTCATCTCTGTGTACTTCAATTCCCTTCTGCAAATCTTAAGAAAGATCTATCATGCTTAGGAAGACTTTGGATGAAGGATTGGGTACTGGACTTAGTGCCTGGGTGACAAAATAATCTGTACATCAAACCCCCTGACAGAGTTTACTTACATAACAATATCAGTTTAACCTTCCCCAGTTCTGGAGGCCAGAAGACCAACATCAAAAGCCCCTGGGGGAAGATCCTTCCTACCTTCCTACCTCCTCAGGTTCGTGGAGCTCTGTGTGCTTCCTGTGCCCTGGCAGCGTCACTCCAATCCCAGTCTCTGTCTTCACACGGACTTCCTCTTTGTGCGTCTCTCTGTATATCTGCTTCTCTTCTCTTCTTACCTGGACACTGGTCACAGTAGTTTAAGGGCTCACCCTACTCCATTATGATGTCATCTTACCTAATTATATTTGCAATGTCTCTATGTCTAAATAAGGTCACATTCTGAGCCACTGGGGGTTAGTACCTGCACGTGTACCTCTGAACCTAAAATAAGTTTTTGTTTTTAAGAAAAAAGATATTGAAGAAGAGATGAGATCACACATTTGCATGAACAGGCGAAAGGAGAAGTTCTAGAGATACTTGCTCTACCTGCTCTCTAGGGGAGTTTGCTGAGCTCTGGGGCAAGGGAAGTAATGAGGACTTCTTCAGTGCCTGGAATTGGAGGCTAAGACACATTTTCACAGTCCGGAGGAGCAAGAGAGCTTCAATAACCTGTTGAAAGAAATTTGTAAACATATCACTGATCTTAGATATATTTGGGGAAAATAATATTACTTATATTGTGGTAATATATACATAGTTTATTCCAATAAACTGTTTACCTAAAAAATGATTAAAATTTACCATTTTAATTTCAATTTGATTAATTGATTAATAAAGTGACTTGGGACACTTTCTGGAATTAAAATTAATCATTTTTAGGTATGTAGTTTATTGGAATAAAGTATATTCACATTGTTATGCAGTCATCCTCACTATCCATCACTAAATTCTATTTAGTTTTCCCAGCTGAAACTCTGTACCCTTTAAAAAATAATTCCTACTCTCACCTTTTCCTAGCTCCTGAAAACCACAGTTCTACTTTCTGCCTCTATGAATCTGACAACTCTAGGCATCTCCAATAAGGGGAATTAGAAGTTATTTGTCCTTTTCTGTCCAGCTAATTTTACTTAGCACAATGTTCAAGGTTTATATATGTTGTGGCATATGTCAGAATTCCCTTCCTTTTTAAGGCTATTTAATATTACAATGCATGTATATACCACATTTTGCTTACTCGTGTGTACATTGATGGATATTTGAGTTGTTTCAATCTTTTGGGTATTATGAATAATGTTGCTAAAAACACTGACACAAATATCTGTTTAAATACCTGCTTTCAATTATTTGCACTTTATACAGAGGTGAAATTGCTATGTTTAACTCTTTGAGAAACCGAGACATATTTTTTTAACTGTAATTATTCTTAGCTCTTAAATTTTCTAGAGTCTTTTCTTGACTGTATGTTATCACACATTTTTAATAGATACTCATAGCATCATATTTGAGATTTGAAAAGCTTTTCTTTTTTTGTTGAGAGCGAGTGCCTGTTGCCCAAGCTGGGGTGCTCACTGTAAACTCCTCCCCCCAATTCAAGCGATTCTCCTGCCTCAGCCTCCCAAGTAGCTGGGATAATGGGTATCTCCCAGCATGCCCAGCTAATTTTTTTGTATTTTTAGTAGAGATGAAGTTTCACCATGCTGGCCAGGTTGGTCTCGGACTCCTAACCTCATGAATCCGCCTGCCTCAGCCTCCCAAAGTGCTAGGACTACAGGTGTGAGCCACCGCGCCTGGCCAGAAGCTAGATTTGTATTAACTTATAAAATATACAGTGATTTCTTTCTCTGAAAATGTAAACAGATATTAGACAAAAGACAAGACAATATTTAGCAGTTTTTATTTTCCCCTAAAATCTCTGGTGATCAATGCCAGTAGGGAGAAAAAAATATTGATGTTTTGTCTGTTTTTTTTGTATACATGTTAAAAGCTAAACATGTTATAGACAAAAAATGTACTTTGAGAATTCTGTTATTTAATATTGGAAACAAGATACTGACAAATATAAATAGATTTATGTTTTCAAAATGTATATTGACATCAATAAATTGACTTGGGACACTTTTAATTTTCATCATGTTTTGAAGTTCTTTATAATGGTACTAAAAAGACTTATGAGTGTATAAAATTCATCACTCTACCTCCTTGAAAACACAATCCTCTGTTTAATTTTTCTTTTTTTAACCCAATATGGAACTCTGAGAAATTCTAAAAAGTTCTGATCATAATAGTGATTTGATATTTCTATCCTCTCCAAAAACTTTTAAAGCATCCCCATGGCATAGCAGATGCCAATGTTTATTTCACAGAGCGTCACACAGGTAGCTTGTTAAAACTGCAGATTTCTGGGTCATTCACTTACAGATGATGCTGATTCAATGGCTCTGCTCTGGGACTCATTCATTTTAAACACATTAGATGATTTCGATACAAGTAGTCACCAAATTGAGATGGAAAATATCACTCCAGAAGTATAAGCATCCGTATTTCTTTCATGATTTATTTTTAACTCCACTTGTCGGGAAGAAAATGTCTCAGTAATTTATCACAACAGGGTATGTAAATTCTCATGCTTGAGTTTTCACTGTCCACATTGACTCTAGCCTTGTAATATTTTCTACTAAAAACTAATCTCCTTTTCTGTCCACTGACTCCAACTCAGATTAGTTTCAGAACTCATGTTGTGAATTTTTTATTGCCCAAACTTCCTGCCTTGCTGTCATCCTGGCTTTATCAAAACATGGTAGGTGTATCATGTCTTTCTTTTGCCTAGAATTAGGTGACCAGACATATGTAGCCAGAAGACTATTTTTAAAATTTTTCTGAATATTAAATTATAAAGTGGATAAGATACTGGAAGATTCTGGCATACCATGTTTGAACTGGGACTAACCCAGGCATATAAAGGCATAGAATCATTCTACTTATGACCAACATCTCAGTGCTGAATACATTTTTAAATGATACAAAGTTTATTTTTTTTCAAAAATATTCTTTTCTAGTAAGTTTAATATTAATTTAAAAACATTTAATCAGCATTTATAATCAAAATCATGAGGTTTTCTTTTGCATTTTTCCAACAGATCTAGTTCTTTTCCTGGCATGCTTTTCTTCTAATATTTATTAAGCAGAAGTTAATTTTTGGTCTCCCGAACCCTTTCCATCCCTGCCTTCAGTATCTACTTTCTCTTGTCTTTGATCCTACATTGTACTGGAATGTCAATGGACCCACCCTTGTTTTCATTTTTCACTAAAATGCATGGATCACAGAGGAAAAAGGAACTGAGAGAAGCCGTGGGCTACTGCAGGGGCTTTGGGTTCCTAGGCAGGAATCAAAAGGAATATGACTCCTCTTAGGAAGGGGTCCTTGGTGACAAAAAGAGCAATTTTAAAACTGAACACCTTTCCCTCTCCGCAAACCACACGTACCACTTATGTAAAATCACTGTTTCCAAGGAGGCCAGCTGCAGCAAGGGCAGTCAGAGGCAGGCCACGTACTTCTACGTGTGGTTTCTACAAAGAGGGCACATGGAGGTTAATCAGGACATTCATTGGGTCATATTAGTTGGCTATGAGGAAGAATTTTTGTCATCTCTCTTAAGTCATATCCAAGTCACAACTCCAGAGGACTCGACTCAGAAGACGAAGGATTGAAGAATATATATTTAAAGATTTTTTGTTTGGTTTTATTATTGGACTGAGAGGGTAGAAGAAAATGAACAGATGATGGTCCCTTCCCTTCAGTCCAAAGGTTATTTGTGAACACAAACAATGGGAAGACCTACCCAAGATGGGTTGTTTTCACACTGAAAAGCCATAGACTCTATCCAAGAAAGAAGGAGACTTGACAAGCTGTAGTTACAGTTGGTGAATGAGAAAAACAATCCTGATTGTACTCTATCAAGTTCAGATTGTTGAATTAATGGGTGTCCCTCTGTGTGTATGTGCATGTACATATATGTTCTGTTTTGCTTAAATGCAAGTGGAAGTTAATTCAATATAGGAAACCAGAAGTCAACACACTTTTTCTCTAAAGTTAGCAATTTTTAGGCTTTGGTGGTCATAGTAAGTCCCTGTCACATTTTCATTTCTTTTCTTTTTTTAACAAGGTTTTAAAAGTGGAAAAATAATTATTAGATTGAGGGTCACAATAAAGTGAGCTTCAGGCTGAATTTGGCAGTTGGGCAGCCTTTTTGTCACCTTTGTTCTAAACTCTGCAATTTTCTCACTTACTATAACTTTAAGGTATTTCTATACAAATACATATCAATATGATTCATCTTTACATAATTTGTAGTATCTTGGTTTATAGATTTATAGGTTTCATTGACAAAATTATTTAACAAGTTATTCACTGATATATATGCATATATATATACATATATATATATATGCATATATGTGTGTGTGTGTGTGTGTGTGTATGGAGTCTTGCTCTGTTGCCCAGGCTGGAGTACAGTGGTGCGATCTCCACTTACTGCAACCTCCACTTCCTGGGCTCAAGAAATTCTCCTGCCTCAGCCTCCTGAGTTGCTGGGATTACAGGTGCCTGCCACCATGCCCAACTAATTTTTGTATTTTTAGTAGAGATGAGGTTTCACCATGTTGGCAAGACTGGTCTCGAACTCCTGACCTCAGGTGATCCACCTGCCTCAACCTCCCAAAGTGATGAGATTACAGGCATGAGCCAATACGCCCAGACCTCGCTGGTAAGTATTTAAGTGGTTCTCATTTTTGTCCTAGCAGAAAGTTACAAATGGTTTTTGTTAGTGTGAGAAAACTACAGATGATATGTTTATTTATTCATTTCTTTTAAACACAGATATTTAGTAGTGGTTATGTAGAAAACAGAATCCATGTTCAGACTATCCCTGGTACCCACTAGAATGTGATGGGCCAGAGACTAGATTGACAAGTCATTGGCCATTCTGTATTTTAGTTTTCTCATCTTTAAGTAAGGGGAGACAAAAAAAAAAAAAAGCTAATATGTCAATGAGTGATGTGAGAATTAAGTATGTTTATATAAAAAATGTATAAAATTATAAGTAACCCGGTAAGAATTAGTATGTTTCAATATTATTTATTTAATTGTATATTTCTATACTTTTCCAATAAATCTACAGTAGAACTTTAAAATAATAAAAACAACTTTAAAAAATTAAGAATTATGCTTCCAGCACACTTGAACAACAAACTTAAAGTAAGATTAATATTTTAACATTCATAAGTTTTATTATACAGTCATATATATACACGTATGTATTTGTATAACATAATTTACATACAAAATGAATCAAAATAGCTATAGCATATGAAAAAAGTAGTAAAAGATAATTAAAATATTTCAGTACAAAAAAATCAGTCCTGAAGATGTGTATTTTTCTTGTTATCTCCACGTTGTCCCTGACTAATGGAATTATATCCACTGGCTGACAAATAATTAGATGTCTCTGCATCTAATGACTGAGAAAATTAGGGAGTTCTGCCTAGACCATACGTACATTTTCTGTAAGAGAAATTCCAAGCATACGTTTGGGGAACTATGTCATTCTACTATTGCTTTAGATACATGGCAGTGTTCTTTTTGACTAAGCATTAATTGAAAATTCACTTAAATTACTTTTATTCTAAAGAATTTTTTTCATGTATTTTGGAGAATGACTCATACCACAGAGAACCACGTTTTGGAATAATAGTCACTTACATTCACAACATCCTATGATATTCAATATTCGAGTCAGCTTTCTAGAGTAAGAGATGTTATTTCCTTTATTTTTGGACAGAGATGAAATGTATCCTTCCTTCTCTGCTTCAAGAGGGACTTGCAGCCTCCTGCTTATGAATTGCATGTTTTGCTGCCCACAACACTTTAGTTGCTGAAATATTCATACAAGATCCTGGGCTTGTGTTGCAGTGATTCACATGAAGGGAAAAGGATAGCTGTTATTTGGAACGTAGGGGTGAACTTGGGCTCAAGTAAAGCTTTGGCACTGATTTTAACTTTGAGGAAATCCCAAGATAATGGAAGACAGTTTTTCCTGGTTAGGGCACTGAATTGCAAAGTTGGGCTTTGAGTGAGCTTCCCAGTTGTAGTTCCTGATGCAGAAGTTTCTTGCAAAAGACAGCAAGGGAAATCAATATTCAATTGATGCCAAGAGTTGAAAAGCTGCCCTGTCCCCATTGTGAGTGGTCTTCACTTTGCACAGGGGTCTGGGAGCAGCAGGGAAGTGCATCGCAAGCAGCTGTGCTGCAGCTGGCATCTGAATCCAAAGATGACATTGGCCCTGACTTCATTCCCTTCCAGCCAGTCCCAGTGTTGAATGCTCACTGCTGAAATTTATAAAATGTGACATCCAAATGCCTGAAGACACTGTGTGTCTGTTTACCTACACGTGCTTGTGTGAATAGTGTGTACACAACAGGGATAAGACAGCCAAACACCTGCTTTCACTGTGCTGTACAATTCCACTTGACGTTCTATGATTTTGCCGGGAGTGTTTTAGAATCAGTTCCTTCTACAATTTTATATTTATGCTTCAGTGCCACCATTATTAGAAACACCTGAAGTCTAACTGAAGCATTGCTTTATTTCCCCTGCTCCCCTTTAATTGAAAAAGATATTGAGAGAAAGGAATACTTTACTGAAGACAAACCTGTGTCCCCTACTAATGAGCCAATTCCCTTGTTATCCCTGCCAGGGAAGATGCTACCGTTGTGCATTTGCAGTAGTTAAGATACTAGAGAGGGAAAAATGTTACCCTCTCTAGGGTATGAGATATTGAACATCTAACAGCAGCAGACATCATACACAGGTTTTGTCCTTAAAGGTAGCTGGAATGTGAGTAAACGTGCATCGTCCTGGTATCACAAGGCAAATTTCGAAAATTTCTAGAGCTTATTCTTGATATATCCCCTTCACCAATTTAAAGACTGCAAACGCTTGAGTTTTTGCTTTTATACAATTCGACTTCCCCAGTCTAGACCCCAGAGAAACCTCCTGAGCACATATATAAATATGAGCCTGGGAGTGTCAACATGCCGCAACCTTTACGCCAATGGGGAGCAGGCAGATAGAGGAGAACTTAGTGAGCAAAACCCAGGCCTCTCTGGGGAAAAGACAAGACTGTATTAATTTTCACAGTTCTCATCTGAAGGAGGGGCTAGAGCCGATACTCTGCTGGTGCCTTCTAGTATATGTCTCTGGATTTCTAGGAAAAGACTTTCCTATTCTCTTCCTATCCCTTCCCCTCGTAGCTCTTTTCTACTAACTTATATTTAAAACTACCTGGAAAGCTTTTTCTTGCAGGGAGTGTGTTTATCTTTGTACCTATGGTGTGAAGATCACAGAAGAGAAATGCAAGCACCTACAATAAATGCTACATGAACCCAGAGGTGCATGAGGGCCCCTGGGAGGTAACAGATGAAATTCCCATCAGTCCCTGACACAGCCAGGCTTCTACACCGGCAGCTGCATGCCTCATGATGCTTGGATCAGATACATGGGGATGGCCCAGGCAAGTCCTCTGGTTTAAGGGACAGGTACATTCTGGGGAGAAACACATGTCTCCTCTGGCCATGCAAATGGAAAGAAGGGGTAAAGGAGAATAGAGTTGATTAATCCAAACAATGGGAAGCTGCAAGGTCTGTGACATTTGCCTCTGAATTTCACTGTTAAGACTACTTTTCAGCTGTCGGGGTGTGGACAATCATTGTAATGGGATGTTTACTGTGTGTATGTTTTAATTCCCAATTATTCATGTTTAGCTGTTTGAAATTTACAGCATAAGAGTAAACAGGTCCTTCTAAGGAAGAAAAAATAAAAGCCAAGTGACTTAATGCAAATGTGTGTATGCTCTGAAGTTGGCTTTCTGTTTACAGAAGGGTCAGCAGATAAGGCTGCTGAAACTGTGCAAAAACCACAAAATATCATTAAATCAACTTGGCTTGCTCTAATGAATAGTTAGTTGGTTTTAACCCCAGACACAGGGCTGAAGGATTCATGCATGAATTTATGATACGAAATAGGAGCTTATGCTATAAGAATCCAAAATCAATGAAAATTGAAAACTGCAATGTTATAAACATTCATCAAGAATTATTGAGAAAAATGTTAGCGTATTTTATGTCTGACAAAAGGTGAGAAACACATTTCTAGGTAGAAAAGTAACTATTTCCAGGTAGAAAAGTAACTAAGATTATTATTAAGACATCAGTGTAAAACATTCTGCCAAATTTGAAGTGAATTTGTAATAGTACTAAACAAAGCAGTAAGAACTTTCTATTTATTAATTTCTGGTAATGGCCATATTTCCTCCCATAGTAATATTGTATGATGTATCCACTTAGGTTTGTTTGATAAGATCAGGGTAGGTTTAAAGAAAAATCAACTTTTTTTTTTTTTTGCAAGATTACAGAGAGCTAGGATTTGCAACTAAACAGTAGTAAAGGCAAATATTAACAATTCTCAACTCTCTTTGCTTAAGTTCAGACACAATACTGTTGTGTGTCAAGACAGCAATATTGTGTGGATAAAAACATTTAGTTTTTTAAACATGCATCTAGTAGTGATGAAGGCCTGTATTGTGAGCTGATTAATTTGACATAAAAACAAGAATGCTATTCCTGGTGTAAATGGTGCTTTTCCTATAAATGGAAAAAGTGAAAAGAGGTGTTTCAACTTTCTTTTATGCCTAGCTAATTCTTTCATTAAAAACACTAATTTGTTTGTCTACACTAATTTTTCTGAAAAGCTGCTTAATTTTACTATTATCTAATGAAAAGTGTTCCCTTTAATAATTTATAGAGTCTCCTCTGTAAGGTATAGGAGAAAGTTTGCTTGATCTCTTTAGACACGTTCTGCACTATTGCTGTCCCACCATTAAACTGCTCACTTGTACTTTTACTATTCTTTTTTTTCTTTATTTGAGAAAGTGTCTCACTCTCACTCTGTTTCCCAGGGTGGAGTGCAGTGGGGGCAATCACAGCTTACTCCCAGGTTCAAGCCATCTTCCTACCTCAGTCTCTTCAATACCTGGAACTACAGACATGAGCCACTGTAGCTGGTTCTATTCTATTTTTTTAAGTTTAATGACACTGGAGCTGTCACCTACCCCTGTTCATTTCTGTATCTCAGAGAACCAAAAATCAGAATGAGCCAGTTGGATTAGAAAACCACAAACCACAGTTCAAAACCCAAATAGATGGGTCCAAAGATGTGAAGTCATTTAGTCAAGGACCAAAGGGTGCCAATGAGAGAAAATACTCAAGGGAAATTGAAAGCATTTGGCTGATGAGTTCCTGAACTAAGGCTCAGACCTTATGGGTTGTCTTGATAGGGTACTTTCTGGATGGTGGAGGGAAAATTAGCTCCTGCAAATGATGGGCTGGAGGCAGCTGGGCAAACCTCGGTCACTGGGACAGATCTCAGCAGGGCTGCAAGTGAAATCAAGTAACTGGCTCTTTGAGAGTCACCTAAATCAATCAATAATGATCGATTATGCCTCATTTCCAGACAGCTGACTGCTTCCTGTGTGATCCTGGATTACTGAGTGAGTGGGAGAGCCCCAGGGATCCATTTTCCATTGCATGGCTTGTGATCTGGTGGCAGAGCTTGTATGACTTGTATTGCAACATGATTGAACTTAGACCACTGATTCCTGAACATGCGGTTTTCAGGTGTCATCTTCATGATGAGTATTCTATTGAAATTGTATAGAGCAGTGCTTGCCAATGGAAATGTAATCGAAGCCAGTTATGTAATTTTAAGTTTCCTAGTAGCTATATTCAAAAGTTAAACACATAAATGATTACCTTTTTTTAGGACATTTATTTAATACAGCATACTGAAAACATTATTATTTCAGCATATCTCTGGCCACATTGCAAGTACTCATTGAGCACATGTGGCTCAGGGTAACATGTTAGAAGCACAGAATATTTACTTTAATTAGATCTAATATTTTTTACTTTAAATTTTTTACTCTGAATGGAAAATTTTATATTGTCAGAAAAATCATAAGTTTAAGGTGATAGACATGTTTTTTCTACCATTTATCATTCTTTACTAAAATGAAATAGAACATCCATTTGTATAATACTTAAACTCATCTTGGATGATACTAGTGATACAGGTACCAGATATGGAAAAATCTGAATGAAGCAATTAAAGTTAGTTATAGAAAGTTCTATATCTCAGAAAGAATGTTTTTTCCTTGAAATTCCTTTAAAATGATGGAAGAAGTCATAATTTCCATATGATTATTTACTGAAAAGTGTTCCTATTAATAATTTATAGAGTCTTCTCTGTAAGGTATAGGAGAAATGAGTTATTTGGATGGGATAATCCTTAGCATGTTGCTAAAGATCCCAAACCTGATGTTCAGTATTGAAGGTGACCTTCCTGTGTGGATTTGGAAAGTGGAGTATGGACTATGTCTATTAAGTTGTTGATGAACTCTACCTTATATGAATGTGGCTTGCCATGTTGGATTCTGTACAGCAGAAAAAACATGACGTTCACAATTACCCTGCTCTCTAACTTTTCAAGTTCCTTTTAAATCAATCAAGCTGTATTACCACCAATTTAGAGTAAAATGTTATTAGGTCATTTATTCAGTGAAGGATTCTATAAAATTAGTTTCTAAATATCAATAATTTGAAAAAAAGGCAAAGCATGATCATCCATAGAATGCACTGAAGAAAACCTCAATTTCCATAATAAATTCTGAAAAGTAAGAAAATTAAAGCACGAAATTAGAAAGAAGTCTCAGCCTGCTTGCTTTGTCCACAGTCACTTTCCATTTTTCAATTGTCTCTGCCATGTTCTAGCATTACCCCTCACAGTGTTTCAGCTCAAATTTAGCCTCTGCCACATCAGGGGCTCTCAATGCTGACCCTGTTGTCATTCTAGGCTAGATAATTCTGTGTTGTGGAGACCTGCTCCGTGCATTGTAAGACATTTTTCAGTAGCCCTGGTGTCTACCTGCCAGATACCAGTCACATCCACATACAGTTGTGACAACCAAAAACAGCTCTAGATATTGCCATATGCCCCTTGGGAAGAAAATCACCCCCAGTAAAGAACAAATGGTCTAATATCTTACCTCTCAGATTGAACATGCATACGTTTCCTCTGGGCCAATGTCGGCTCTCCGTTAAGTTTGACTTTCTCTTTTATGTAGAATTAAATTTGCTCCTTTCTAATAAATTTAAACACACAGTCTATTTCAGCCTGACCCTCCCTTCAGATTGTATTCCAGAGGCAGACAACATGGGGGACATATAAGTGGTTGGGACTCAAGACAGGAACAAGAGTAAATTGCTTGGTGTTATGATAAAGCCCTGAACAGAGGCAATGTCCGGAACTGGAAGCCAAGGTGTGAATGTGGAGAACTGATACTCTTCTAAAATAGGCTGGTTGGCAACCTCTTAGCCAAGATTTTTAAGTGCTGTCAGCAAACTCTGGGTTAAACTTCATCGTATGTCTTTTTCCAACTTGCCAAAGGCATATTTACTACTTAAAAAGGAAAATAAATTAGAACAGCAAGAAGAGTAAAAGACTCTGCTGACTGAAAGATTAAATAATTAAGTAGTGATTTTTTTGTAGATTCCCTTCAACTTTCTAAATATACAATTTTGCTGACTGTAAACAACGAGAATTTTACCTTTTGGATGAAAGGCATTAATGCAGATTTCCATGAAGCTCTGCATACCTAAATCAAAACAAATATGCAGAAAATCACATATAGGACATCACAGCTAGAATACTTAGAACCAAATGTAACAAGCAATAATAGATGATAGTTGGTGTATCCTCAGAGTCAACGTGGACAGCCCAATAGAAAAACCATTTTGAGAATAGTAGGATAGTGGGCACTTTGTCAGATCTAGGATGCAGTGATCTGGTGTTCCAGAGACTGGTGATGAAAAATCTAAATATTTGAAAATATGCTGTCTTCCCCATTTATGAAAATATTATCATATTATCTTAGAACCAAAGCATGGCCTTAGGAATGAACAAAAGCAATTTGTGTTACTCTTGCTTGAAATCTCCCCCCACCCCCAATGTTCTCCATTGCTTAGTACAAGGAGACTTAGAAACACATTAATATAAATTCAGCCCCTGGACTTTAGGTGTTGACATTATTTGAAGTATAAATAGTGCCTAAAAGTGAAAACTTTAAGATTTTATTTTATTAAGTAAATAAATTCAGTATGTACCCCAAACTAACAGGTTTTGATTTTAGAAAAAAATTACAATGGCATTGGGTTGGATAGGGAGGTGGGAATAAATGTATCATATTTTATGAACTCATTACCCTTTTACCTAAGTAATAATTATCTGATATGGTTTGGTTGTGTCCTCACCCATATCTCACCATGAATTATAATAATCTCCAAGGGTCAAGGACAGGGCCAGGTGGAGATAATTGAATCACAGGAGTGGTTTCTACCATACTGTTCTCATGATGGTGAATAAGTCTCACAAAATTTGATGGTTTTGTAAATGGAAGTTCCCCTGCTTTGCACAAGCTCTCTTGCCTGCCAGCATGTAAGAATTGATTTTGCTCCCCATTTGCCTTCGCCCATGATTGTGAGGCCTCCCCAGCCATGTGGAACTGTGAGTCAATTATATCTCTCTCATTTACAAATTACTCAGTCTCGAGTACATCCTTAGAGCAGGGTGAAAATAAACTAATACATTATTCCAAGTTAATATATTTGGTACACATTTAAAATTGTGTTTTAAATTTTCCATAATGATATCTATTATTAAATGCATTGTTATTTTTATGTCTTGTTTTACATTTTCACATATTTGTTCTTTGAAAGGCTGTAATATTTGATTTTTTCTCTGTTTTTTATATTTTCCCTGGTATTGCAAGATCCAGTGCAAACATTGAATTCACACCTCACCTTCTTGCCATTCTTTTTTATTCCTATCAATCACTCTGTGACAGCGCTATTTCATTCAGAAACAGGCAGACAATGAGAGAGTAACCATGTGTTTCAATTTTTAATTTCTTTCTTATATGAGTCTGCTCACTATTTTTTTTTTTTGAGACAGGGTCTAACTCTACTCCCAGGTGTAGTGCAGTGACACAATTACAGCTCACCATAGCCTTCACCCAGGCAAAAGTGATCCTCCCATCTCAGTCTCTCGAGTAGCTGGGACCACAGGTGCATGCCACCATGCCTGGCTAATTTTTGTATTTTTATGGTAGAGATGCATTTTTGTCATGTTGTCCAGGTTGATCTGCAACTCCTAGGCTTAAGTGACCCTTCCATCTCAGCCTCCCAGAGTGGTGGGATTACATATGTAAGTCACTGTGCCTGGCCTGATAGTTCAGTTTTCTTAACCATATTAAAAATATATCTAAGATCTTAAACTGATACTTTAATTAAGAAAGTTTTTATTCATTTACTCATTAACATGTCAACTTATTCAAATTAAAATAAAATGTACATTAAATTTATATTAAAAACTAATCATTAGTTAATATATTAGATAATCTGTGACACCTTCTTTTCATGGATAAGCAGTTACTTTCCAGTGGCAGGGATGGCATTTATGTTCTGGTGTTGGGAATGGCCCACTACATGGCAACCTGCAATGCATGCTGGGAGGAAGCAGTGCATCTGGTGAGGCCTCACCAGGAGACTGTCCCTGCTGCTCACTGCACAACTCTGGGAATGCTGCTGAACTTTGTAAAGCCTTGGTTTCCAAAACTATATTAAGAATCCTGTGGAGGTGAGCTATCTCAAGGCATATTCCATATTGTAAGATTTCTTATTGCTTGTTCCATAAGGAGTAATGGCAGGCTTTAGAAGATGGATAACAACAAACTTCTCTGCACTAAAAGAACATGTTTTAACCCAATGCAAAGAAACTAAGAACTTGAAAAAAGATTAGATGAAATGCTAACTAAATTAAACATCCTAAAGAAGAACATAAATGACTTGATGGAGCTGAAAAACACAGCATGAGAACTTTGTGAAGCATACATAAATGTCAATAGCCAAATTGATCAAGCAGAAGAAAGAATATCAGAGATTGAAGACCATCTCAATGAAATTAAATGAGAAGGCAAGATTAGAGAACAATGAGTGAAAAGAAATGAACAAAGCCTCCAAGAAATATGGGATTATGTGAAAAGACCTAATCTACATTTAATCAGTGTACTGAATGTGAAGAGGAGAATAAATACAAACTGGAAAACACTATTCAGGATATTATCCAGGAAAA
>CAUYLG010074646.1:0-28467 GCA_963573385.1 Cacajao melanocephalus | reverse complement strand
CCCGGCGCGCCACGGCTCGTTACCGGCTGGTGGGGGTGGGCAAGCAACGTGGCACGCGTCGCCGGGGGGGGGGTGTTCGGCGGGGTGTGGGGGGGGGCCCACACCCCTCCCCCTCCCGCCGCTCCTTCCCCCTCCCCCGACGTAAACTGGGATCCCTTTCCCCTTGTGTCCGCCATATTGGACTCTAACTCTGGTCAGCGGCAGCGCCGGGACTGTGGACTCGCGGTTCCTCCCGCCCAGCGGCCTGCCCCGCAGCTCCCGCCCGCCCCAGCCGTCCCCGCCCCGGAGGCGACTCCGTGCAGCGTCCCCCGGCTGGCCGGAGCGCCTGCCGCCACCGCCGCCCTCAGCCTCCCCGCCTTCCCCGCCCTCCGCCGCCGCCCGTAGCCCCCCGCGCCCGCTCCGCGCCCCTCTCCCCGCCCGCCATGAGCCCAGCCGACGCCAAACGCGGGGCCAAGCGCCGGAAGAACAAGCGGGGCGGCGGCGGCGGCTCGGGCGGGGGTAACGGCGGCGCGAGCAGCGGCAAGGCCGGCCCGGCGGCGGCGCTGCGCGGCTCCCAGGCCGCGGGCCTGGCGGCTCCAGGCGGCACGGCGGGCCTGGTGGGAGGCGCGGCGGTGGCCAACGGGCCCCTCGGCGCTGGCGCGAGCGCGGGCGGCACCGCCCCCGGAGGCTACTTCGAGGTAAGCGGCGGCGGCGGGAGGGGGTCGGTGGCGGTACGCGGTCGCAGTTCCCTCGCGCCTTGCGGAGCGCGGCCTCCCACTGTCGGCCTGAGCGCCCCGGGCCTGGGAGCGGGATGCTGCGGCCGGGCGGATAACGGGTCCTGCGGCGCAGTGCCTGCCGGGGTCCTGGGGCAGGACGGCAGGTGGGCCGCTCTCGGGGTGACGCGGCCTCTGTCAGCCTCTTGAGAGAGGAGAACGTGAGCAGAGGCGGCGGGAGGGCGACACCGGGGCCACGGCTCGTGGCCAGGGGCCGGTCCGCGGACTGGGGCAGCCCCTGAACAGGCGGGGACGTCTCCCCAGTGCAGCTCCGCACGGCGCTTCGCCTTCCGCTGGACTCGGCGGGTGATACCCGCGAGGCCGGGGCTTCTGTCGTGGCCTCTCGCCCGCTGCGGCAGCTCCAGAGCGGCGGCGGTTCCAGGGGTGAGCTAGGCTGCTCTTCCGCTCCCAGGGGTTTGAAATGTTGTTTTTCTCTGTCCACCTTCCTTATGCCCGGCGCGTGATGATTGACAAGGGCCTCCCGGAAGTTTTCCTTTGGTCCTTCTGTGTGGTCATTTGAAATCTACCTGACAGCCACCTGGAGCTGGCAGCCCTGGCCGTTCCTCCGCTGCTTTCTTAAGTTTTCAGGGGTATTTAGTATTCTGGTTACTCAGCTGTGCATTTAGGGTTCGAACTTAATGAATTTGAAAGGTAATTTTTTTCAGTTTTATGAAGACAGCACACATTGCACCTACCAATTATGGATTCCAGCCACTTTTATTCAACTGTTGGTCACAACATTTCAGAGGCACAGTGCCTGTAAGTGGGTATGCAGTTGGCGCAGTCATTTCCAGGTATCCCATTGTCTCCTGAAAGACAACAGATTTCATCGTAAAGTTGCGTTAGTTCTTATGTTATTTGAACTGTTAAATTATGTAGATTCATAGACATTGCAATTAAAACGTGAAATAAGTGTTGGGAGTATTTTTGTGCCAAATCATGACACAATTTTTTTTTTTTTTTTTTGAAACGGAGTCTCTCTGTCGCCCAGGCTGGACTGCAATGGCACGATCTCGGCTTCCTGCAACCTCTGCCTCTCGGGTTCAAGCTATTCTCCCGCCTCAGCCTCCTGAGTAGCTGGGATTAAAGGCACCCGCCATCATGCCCGGCTACTTTTTGTATTTTTGTAAAGATGGGGTTTCACCGTGTTGGCCAGGCTGGTGTTGAACTCCTGACCTCAGGTGATCTGCCCTCCTCTGCCTTCCAAAGTGCTGTGCTGCGATTACAGGCGTGGGCCACCGCCCCAGCTACACAGATTGTTTCGTAGAAGATTCCGTTTACTGTGTTGGAGCAGTATGTAGTGAGAGCAGAGGAATCATTGTCTATGGAGCGGCTCTCTGATGCTTATACCGTAACGTGAAAATATAGCAATGTGGCCGGCCATGGTGGCTCAGGCTTGTGATCCCAGCACTTTGGGAGACCGAGGTAGGTGAATTACGAGGTCAAGAGATCGAGACCATCGTGGTCAACATGGTAAAACCCCATGTTGACCAGGATAGGGTTTAGTGCGCCACCACGTCCAGCTAATTTTTGTATTTTTAGCTGGACGTGGTGGTGCACACCTGTAGTCCCAGCTACTCAGGAGGCTGAGGCAGGAGAATTGCTTGAACCCAGGAGGCAGAGATTGCAGTGAGCCGAGATTGTGCCACTGCACTCCAGCCTGGCAACAGAGCGAGACTCTAGAAAAGAAAATACAGCAATGTATATTTCAGTGTAAAGTACTTCCGGTGTTCTCTGCAGTATAAGTGCATCTGTTGGAGCCTTTTTTTTTTTTTTTTTTGAGACGGAGTTTTGCCCTTGTCGCAAAAGCTGGAGTGCAGTGGCGCGATATCGGCTCATGGCAACCTCCGCCTTCTGGGTTCAAGCGATTCTCCTCCCTCAGCCTCCAGAGTGGCTGGGATTACAGGCATGCGCCACCACACCCAGCTAATACTGTGTTTTTAGTAGAGACGAGGTTTCTCCATGTTGGTCAACCTGGTCTCCAGCTCCCTACCTCGGGTGATCTGCCTGCCTCGGCCTCCCAAAATGCTGGGATTACAGGCGTGAACCACTGTGCTCGGCTGTTTCTGTTATCATTATATTGTTACATTAGAGTCTTGGGCTGTAGTCCTGGACTTCAGTCTCCAGAGATTGCCCTCATCCAGTATCTTGGAGATCAAAATAGGCTGTAGTTCTTGGGATCAAGGATGAAGCTTGTGCGTTGGGATCATTGGGGTTTTTAAGGGCAGTGTTTGCTGCTGTGGGTAGGGGAGGGTGGGAGGTTTGCCTGTGCATATCCTTCCAAAAAATATTGATAACGTTTGCTGTAGCTGCATGTAAAATACACCCATTTCTAGTGATTCAATAAAAACCAGTTGGTGGCACAATAAAATCCTTAGTTTTAGTCTTAGTCTTTCATACCATTTCTAGTTTTAATAATTCACATTTGGTTTGGAATACTTAGCTAAAATATACCTTCTATTATTTTTGTCACATTATTCAAAATCAGATAACTATATACCTAGTATTTTATTTAAGATAGAGTCTTGCTGTGTTGCTCAGGCAGGCCTTGAGCTCATGGGCTCAATCGATCCCTCTCATGTTAGTTTTATTAATGGCTAGGGGTACAGACGTCTTGCCACTATGCCCACCTGAGTATTATTTTTGACAGGACTCTGATATTCTGTTAAACTCGTATGCATCAGCGTTTTGTTGTTGTTGCTTTTTTGAGACAGAGTCTCGCTCTGTCGCCAGGTGCCAGGCTGGAGTGCAGTGGCACGATCTCAGCTCACTGCAACCTCTGCCCCCCAGGTTCAAGCAATTCTCCTGCCTCAGCCTCCCAAGCAGCTGGGACTACAGGTGCGTGCCACCACACCCAGCTAATTTTTGTATTTTTAGTAGAGACGGGGTTTCACCATGTTGGCCAGGATGGTCTTGATCTCTTGGCCTCATGATCCACCCACCTCGGCCTCCCAGAGTGCTGGGATTACAGGTGTGAGCCACCGCACCCGGCCCCTGTTGTTGTTTTTAAATAGACATGGTCTCCCTCTGTTGGATAGGCTGGAGTACAGTTGTGTGGTCATAGCTCACTGTAACCTCCAGCTTCTGAGCTAAGCAGTTCTTCCAAGTAGCTAGTACTCTAGGTGTGTGCCACCATGCCTGGCAAAATTTTTCTTTTAATAGAGACAGAGTCTCACTATGTTGCACAAGCTAGTGTTGAACTCCTGACCTCAAGCAATCCTCCCATCTCTGCTTCCCAAAGTGCTGGAATTACAGGTGTGAGCCACTGCGACCAGCCTGTCAAGGTTTTTGACTGTGACCCACTCTAAGAAATCTGTTAAGACCTGGGAAACACACACATAAACACAAACAAAAATTTTACAAAATATTTTAGGGCTGGTCACGGTGGCTCACGCTTATAATCCCAGCACTTTGGGAGGCCAAGGTGGGTGGATCACCTGAGGTCAGAAGTTCGAGACCAGCCTTGTCAACATGGTGAAACCCGTCTCTACTAAAAATACAGTAAATTAGCCAGGCATAGTGATGTGGACCTGAAATCTCAGCTACTCAGGAGACGGAGGTAGGAGAATCACTTGAACCTGGGAGGTTGAGGTTGCAGTAAGCTGAGACTGAGCCATTGTACACCAGCCTGGGCAACAAGAGTGAAACTGTGTCTCAAAGAAAACAAAAAACTGGCTGAGCATGGTGGCTCACACCCGTAATTCCAGCACTTTGGGAGTCGAGGTGGGTGGATCACCTGAGATCAGGAGTTCAAAATCAGCCTGGCCAACATGGTGAAACCCCATCTCTACTAAAAATACAAAAATTAGTGGGGAATACTGGTGGATGCCTGTAATCCCAGCTCCTTGGGAGGCTGAGGCAGGAGAATTGCTTGAAACTGGGAGGCAGAGGTTGCAGTGAGCCCAGATTGCACCACTGCACTCCAGCCCGGGCAACGGAGCAAGACTCTGTCTCAAAAAACAAAACAAAATACTTTAATACTTTTCTGATCTTTTCTATTTCATGTAATCTCATTAATAAAATCTGGGTTATAGTTCACAGAATTAGTTCATTGTGTACTGTTGTGTCCTGCACCTTGAAATTTACTTTTACTGTATTTTTTTTTTTTTGAGATGGAGTCTTGTTCTGTCACCCAGGCTGGAGTGCAGTGGCATGATCTCGGCTTACTGCAACCTCTGCCTCCCGGGTTCAAGTGATTCACCTGCCTCAGCCTCCTGAGTAGCTGGGACTACAGGTGCGTGCCACCACGCCCGGCTAATTTTTTTGTTTTTTTATTAGAGACTGGATTTTACCATGTTAGCCAGAATGGTCTCCATCTCCTGATCTCAGGTGATCTGCTTGCCTCACCCTCCCAAAGTGTTGGGATTACAGGCTTGAGCCACCAGCCTGGCTTTTTTTTTTTTTTTTTTGAGATGGAGTCTTGCTCTGTTGCCCAGGCTGGAGTGCAGTGGAATGATCTCAGCTCACTGCAACCTCCGCCTCCCAGGTTCAAGCGATTCTCCTGCCTCAGCCTCCAAAATAGCTGGAATTACAGGCACCCGCTACCATGCCTGACTTATTTTTCTATTTTTAGTAGAGACGGATTTCACCATGTTGATCATGCTGGTCTCAAACTCCTGATCTTGGGATCTGCCTGCCTTAGCCTCTCAAAGTGCTGAAATTACAGGTGGAGCCACCACGCCCAGTGCTTTTACTGTGTTTTAAGCTTTTAAAATGTGTTTCCATCTTGGATGTTATTTATTTTTTATTTTTTTATTATTTTTTATTCTAAGACGGAGTCTTGCACTGTTACCTGGGCTGGAGTGCAGTGGCGTGATCTTGGCTCACGGAAACCACCTCCCTGGTTCAAGTGATTCTCCTCCTCAGCTTCCCGAGTAGCTGGGATTACAGGCATTCGCCACAATACCTGGCTAATTTTTATACATTTTTTTAGTAGAGATAGGGTTTCACTGTATTGCTCAGGCTGGTCTCGAACGCCTGACCTCGGGTTCCACCCACCTTGGCCTCCCAAAGTGCTGGGATTACAGGTGCTTGCCACCACGCCCAGGTAATTTTTGTATTTTATTTTTTTATTAATTTTTTTTGGGACGGAGACTCCCTCTGTCACCCAGGCTGGAGTGCAGTGTTGGGATCTTGGCTCCCTGCAACCTCTACCTCCTGAGTTCAGACATTTCTCCTGCCTCAGTCTCCTGAGTAGCTGGGACTACAGGCATGTACCACCACACCCGGCTAATTTTTTTGTATTTTTAGTAGAGGCAGGGTTTCACCACATTGGCCAAGCTGGTCTTGAACTCCTGACCTCAAGCGATCTACCCACCTAGGCCTCCCAAAGTGCTGCAATTACAGGCGTGAGTCACTGAGCCTGGCCATTGGATGATATTTTAAACCTTTTTTTTTCTGAGATGAAGTTTTGCTCTTGTTGCCCAGGCTGGAGCGCAATGGTGTAGTGTCTGGCTCACTGCAACCTCCGTCTTCCAGGTTCTAGTGATTCTCCTGCTTCAGCCTCCCGATTAGCATGGATTACAGGCGCCTGCCATCACGCCTGGCTAATTTTTGTATTTTTTTTTTTTTTTTTAAAGACGGGGTTTCACCATGTTGGTCAGGCTGGTCTTGAACTCCTGACCTCAGGTGATCCGCCCGCCTTGGCCTCCAAAGTGCTTAGATTACAGGCGTGAGCCACCTTGCCCGGCCAATTTTTGTATTTTTAGTAGAGATGAAGTTTCACCCTGTTGACCAGGGTGGTCTTGAACTCTTGACCTCAGGTGATCCACCCACCTCGGCCTCCCAAAGTGCTGGAATTACAGGCATGAGCCAGTGTGCCCAGTGGATATTTTAAACTTTTAAAGCTGTTCTTAGTTTTTAAGTTTCTCTGTAAATATTTTAATAATTGTTCATTAAACATACCCTTTATGGCAATTGGAGTAAAATATTCTTGACACTGATCACAGAAAGTCTTAATGTAATTCTGACGCCTCTGAATTGTTTCCCCACAGATGGTGAGCTCTTTGGAGTACCTTGTATGGTGCAAAATGGCACCCAAAACAATGTCAACAAGAAAGAGTGAGCGGGTTCCAGCCCTGTGTTTCCCAGAGAGGCTTTCTGAGTGCTGGCAAGCATTCTCTGCACTCATACATAGTCACCAAGCCAGAAGGTGGATAAGAGAGAAGGCAGAGTGGAAGGACTGTCTTGATTTTTCGGGAGGGGTCACAGTCTCACTGTCCTGTGTGCTGGACACAGCACTATGAGTTATACCCAGGACGACCTTCATTGAGGCAGCTACTGAACCAAAGAGGGTGTTTTTTGCATGTGGGTAGCTTCAACAAAGGAGATGAGGTTTCATCCTGTTGACCAGGGTGGTCTTGAACTTCTGACCTACTTCTCCCAGGACCATGAGAGAAGTAGAAAAACATAGCTTATAGGGTCTTTGATCCAAAGCAGAACTTGTGTACACAAAGCTTGGGGAACCACAGATTTGATAGGCTCTGTTCCATGGGCAGGGTGTCAACCTGCACTACCTCAGTTTTCTAAATGATAGGGCATTACAGGCTTGATGACTCATGCCTGTAATCCCAGCATTTAGGGAGGCCAGGGTGAGAGGATCACTTGAGTCTAGGTGTTCAGGATCAGCCTGGGGAACAAGGAGAGACCACCCCCTACCCCCCCATTCTCTAGAAAAAGTTAAAAATTAGCCACCATAGGGGCCTGGTGTGGTGGTTCACGCCTGTTATATCAGCACTTTGGGAGACTGAGGCAGGCAGATGGCTTGAGGTCAGGAGTTTGAGACCAGCCTGGCTAACATGGTAAAACCCTGTCTCTACTAAAATACAGAAAAATTAGCCAGGCATGGTGGTGAGCGCCTGTAATCTCAGCTACTCAGGAGGCCGAGGCAGGAGAATTGTTTGAACCCAGTGGACGGAGGTTGCACAGTGAATCGAGATCACGCCATTGCACTGGGCAAAAGAGCAAGACGTTGTCTCCCAAAAAAAAAAAAAAAAAAAAAGCCACCATGCAGTGTATCCTCTGGTTTGATGGTATGATCATTGTATAAACAACCCTGGTATGATTTTTATGGATCTTTGGGGTATATCAGGGTGTACTTAGAGGTCTTCCCTGTGTTGTAGAAATTGCTACCATGGTGAAACGAAGTTATTATTAACTCTAGTTCACATTTGCCGTAGTGACCTGGGAAATAGGTTGAAGAAAAATGTGGAACTTCCTGTGTCTTAACTAAGATTAACAATTTTAACTTTAAAAAGTTTAAATGGACGAGGTGCGGTGGCTCACACCTGTAATCCCAGCACTTTGGGAGGCCGAGGCAAGCGGATCACGAGGTCAGGAGATCGAGACCATCCTGGCCAACGTGGTTAAATCCTGTCTCTACTAAAAATACAAAAAAATTAGCTGGATGTCGTGGCATACGCCTGTAGTCCCAGTTACTTGGGAGGCTGAGGCAGGAGAGTTGTTTGAATTTAGGAAGTGGAGATTGCAGCTGAGATTGTGCCATTGTGCTACAGCCTGGTGAATAGTGTGAGACACTACACTGTCTCAAAAAAGTTTAAATTATGGCCTACACCCATAATCCTAGCACTTTGGAGGCTAAGGTGGGAGGATCACTTGAGGCCAGGAGTTCAAGACTCATTTGGGTAGTATAGTGAGTCTCTGTCTCCTCAGAAAACTTAAAGAATTAGCCTGGCTGTCCACAGTGGCTCATGCCTGTAATCCCAGCACTTTGGGAGGCCTAGGTGGGCAGATCATGAACTCTGGAGTTTGAGACCAGCCTGGGCAATGTGATGATACCCCAACTCTACTAAAATTACAAAAAAAATTAGCTGGGTATGGTGGCGGGCCCCTGTAATCTCAGTTATATAGGAGGCTCAGGCAGGAGACTCGCTTATGCTCAGGAGTCTGAGGGTTACAGTGAGCTGTGGTTGCATCACAACAGCACTCCAAACTGGGTGACGGGGAGACCTTATCTTAAAAAAAATATATATATATATAGATAGAACAATTCTCCAGGATGCTTCCTGTTCCTCTGCATAGTCATCCCTACTACTGATCTGATCTGTATCCTTTAGATGGATTTTGCCTTTGGATTTTTTTTTTTTTTAAAGCGGAATCTGGCTCTGTTTGCCCAGGCTGGAGTGCGGTGGTGTGATCTTGGGTCACTGCAGCCTTTGCCTCTCAGGTTCAAGTGATTCTCCTGCCTCAGCCTCCTGAGTATCTGGGATTACAGGCGCTTGCCACCATGCCTGGTTAAGTTTTTTTTTTTTTTTTTTTAAACAAGAGTTTCCCTCTGTCACCCAGGCTGGAGTGTAGTGGCATGATCTTGGCTCACTGCAATCTCCGCATCCTGGGTTCAAGTGATTCTTCTGCCTCAGCCTCCCAAGTAGCTGAGATTACAGGCATGCGTCGCCATGCCTGGCTAAGTTTTTTATTTTTAGTAGAGACGGGGTTTTGCCATCTTGGTCAGGCTGGTCTTGACCGCCTGACCTCAGGTGATCCACCTGCCTTGGCCTCCCACGTGCTGGGATTACAGGTGTGAGCGACTGTGCCCTGCCCTGTCTTTGGATTTCGTAGCGCAGGACTTGTGCTAGGGCTCTTTGGTCCAACATTACATTTGAGCATCTGTGTTGTTGTCCTAGCAGTTGATCATTGTTTTTTTGATGGCGTGTAAGCTTACTGTTGTGTTAATATTCCACAGTTTATCTCACCATTCTAATGGACCTTTGGGTTGTTTTATGGCTGATACGAATCAACTGATAAGTGTATTTCTTCCTGTGCATGTCTTTTGGTGGACATGAGCACTCAGTTGGGTATATGCCAGGGAGTGGAATTGCTGGGTATACTTCAGTTTAATAGGTCCTGCCGGATAGTTTTCCTAAATGGTACTATTGTATGCTGATTTTGAGAAATTAACATATAGCAAAATTGATAACTAATTAAAAATTTTTTGGAGACAGAGTCTCACTCTGTTGCCTAGCCTGGAATACAGTGGCATGACAGTGGCTCTTTGTAGTCTCAACCTCCCCTGCTCAAGCAGTGCTGCCACCTCAGCCTCCAAGTAGCTGGGACTATAGGTGTGTACCACCATGCCTGGCTAATTAAAAAAAAAGGTTTTTTGTAAAGATGAGGTCCCACTGGGTTGCCCAAACTGCTCTTAAGACTACCTGGGCTCTAGCATTTCCTCCAAACTTAGCCTCCCAAAGTTTTGAGATTACAGGTATGAGCCACTGCCCCAGCCAAAACTGAATTTCTGAAATGTGCATTTTGCACATTTTAGCAAATTTTAGCAACTGTAGATTCGTAGATCCACTACCACAATCAGGTCACAGAACAGTTTAGTTGTTCACAAAAACTCTCTCATGCTGTAGTTACACTCTCCCCAGCTCCTAAAGTCTTGGCAGCCATTGCTGTTACTTGGTATGATTTTGTCTTTTGGAAAAGTCCTATAAATGGATTCATACAGTGTAGTCTTTTTAGGAAGATTTATTTCACTCAGCATAATGACTTTGAGATTCATCCAAGTTGTTGCACGTATCAGTAGTTTGTTCTTTTTTACTGCTGTGTAGTATTCTATTGTGTAAATGTACCATAGTTTGTCCATTTTTCCATTGGTGGACATTGGGGTGGTTTCAGGTTTGGGTGATTATAAATGGAGTTACTGTAAACATGTTTATACAGGATTTTTGTGTGAAAGTAAATTGCCGTTTTCTAGGTAAACACCGAGGAGTAGGAGCTGGGTCATGTGGTAACATGATGTGAAACTGCCAAACTATTATCCAGAGTGGATGTACCATTTTGCCTACTCACAGCAATGGCTGAGAGTTCTAGTTGTTCTGCATCCTTGCTAGCACTTGAGATTTTCATTGGTTTTTGTTTACACTTTTTTTTTTTTTAGTAGAGATGGGGTTTTGCCGTGTTGCCCAGGATGGTCTCGAACACCCAAGCTCAGGCAATCTGCCCGTTTTGGCCTCCCAAAGTGCTAGGATTACAGGTGTATGCCACTGCACCTGGCCTAAACTTTTTTTTTTTCAGTGACGAAGTCTTGCTCTTGTCGCCCAGGCTTGAGTGCAATGGCGTGATCTTGGCTCTCAGCAACCTCTCCCTGCCTCCTGGCTGTGCCCAGCCGCTAAATTATTTTTTAAAAAACTTTTTGTGGACCAGGGAAGGTGGCTCATGCCTGTAATCCCAGCACTTTGGGAGGCCTAGGCGGGTGGATCACCAGAGGTTGGGAGTTTGAGACCAGCCTGGCCAACGTTGTGAAACCCCATCTCTACTAAAAGTAAAAAAAATTAGCCAGGCCTGGTGGCTCACACCTGTAGTTGCAGCTACTCGGGAGGCTGAGGCAAGAGAATTGCTTGAACCTGGGAGGCAGAGGTTGCAGTGAACTAAGATCACACCACTGCACTCCAGCCTGGGTGAGAAGTTTGAGAACTTGTCTCAAAAAAAATTATTTTTGTGGAAATGGGGTCTCACTGTGTTGCCCAGGCTGGTGTCTATCTCCTGGGCTCCAGCGATCCTCCTACTTTGGCTTCCCACAATGTTGGCATTACAGGAATAAGCCTTAAACTACACATGCACATACATGTGTCTGTATATATATGTATATTTTTTAGAGACGGAGTCTCACCGTGTCACCCAGGCTGGAGTGCAGTGGTGCGATCTTGGCTCACTGCAACCTCTGCCTCCCAGGCTCAAGTGATTCTCCTGCCTCAGCCTCCTCAGTAGCTAGGATTACGGTCATGTGCCACCACGACTGGCTAATTTTGTATTTTTAGTAGAGACAGGTTTCACTGTGTTGGCCAGGCTGGTCTCGAACTCCTGACCTTAACTGATCTGCCTGCCTCGGCCTCCCAAAGTGCTGGGGTTACAGGCGTGAGCCACCGTGCCCGGCCTATTAGTATTTTAATAAATAGGTCTGTAGTGGTATCATAGTTTTAATTTGTATTTCCCTAGTGCCTGATGATATTGAACATGTTTCATGTGTTTTATTTGCCATTCCTGTATCCTCCTGGGAGAAATGTTTTATTAAGACTTTGCCTATTTTGATTTTTTTTTTTTTGGTTTTTGAGACAGAGTTTTGCTCTTGTTGGCCAGGCTGGAGTGCAGTGGCACAACCTCAGCTCACCGCAGTCTCCACCTCCCAGGTTCAAGCGATTCTCCTGCCTCAGCCTTCCCAGTAGCTGGGATCACAGGCATGCGCCACCACAGCCAGGCTAAATTTTGTATTTTTAGTAGCGATGAGATTTCTCCATGTTGGTGAGGCTGGTCTTGAACTCCTGACCTCAGGTGATCTGCCCACCCCAGCCTCCCAAAGTGCTGGGATTATAGGTGTGAGCCACTGCACCCAGCCAACTTTGCCTATTTTTTAATTGGGTTTTCTTTCTTTCAAGGTTTGAAAGTTCTCCATGATTCTCAATTCAAGTCCTTTGTCACATATAATTTGCCTGTAGCTTACCTTTTTATTGAACCAATGTCCCATTCCATCACCCAGGCACAAGTGCAGTGGCATGATCTCGGCTCACTGCAGCCTCTGCCTCCTGGATTCAAGTGATTCTATGGCTCAGCCTCCTGAGTAGCTGGAATTACAAGCAAATGTCACCACGCCTGGCTAATTTTTGTATTTTTATTGGAGACGGGGTTTCGCTGTGTTGGCCATGCTGGTTTTGAACTCTTGACCTCAAGTGATCCACCGGCCTCCACCTCCCCAATTGCTGGGATTACAGGTGTGAGCCACTGTACCCAGCCTGTTAACTGGTTTTTTTTGCAGAGAAAAAAAGTTTAATGTGAATGAAGTTCAATTTACCATTTATTATTATTTTTGAGATGGAATCTTGCTCTGTCTCTAGGCTGGAGTGCAATGGCACGATCTTGGGTCACTGCAGCCTCCACCTCCTGGGTTGAAGCAATTCTCCTGCCTCAGCCTCCCGAGTAGCTGAGACTACAGGCCTGCGCCACCACGTCCAGCTAGTTCTGTATTTCTAGTAGAGATGGAGTTTCACCATGCTGGCCAAGATGGTCTCAATCGCTGGACCTCGTGGTCCACCTGCCTCGGCCTCCCAAAGTGCTGGGATTACAGGTGTGAGCTACCACACCTGGCCCAGTTTACCAATTTTTTCTTTTATGGGTCATGGTTTTGGTGTCATTTCTAAGATCTCCATTTTAGCTCCAGGTTATGAAGATTTTTTTCCTTCTATGTTTTCTTCTAAAAATTTCTTAGTTTTACTTTTTTTTTTTTTTTTTTTTTGTGAGACTGAGTCTTGCTTTGCTCTGTGGCCCAGGCTGAAGTTCAGTAGTGCAATTTCAGCCCACTACAACCTCTGCCACCTGAGTTCAAGCGATTCTTGTGCCTCAGCCTCCCAGGTAGCTGAGATTACAGGCGTGCACCACCACTCCTGGCTGACTTTTGTATTTCTAGCAGAGACAGAGGGTTTTGCCATGTTGGCCAAGCTGACTTCGAACTCCTGGCCTCAAGTCATCCACCAGCCTCTGCCTTTCAATATGCTGGGATTACAGGCATGAGCCATCACACCCAGCCTAGACTGTTAATGTCCTAGGTAACATTATTGATTTTGGATATTGAAACAGGTTTACATTCCTAGAATAAACCCCACTTGATTGTTTATTTTTTAATTGCTAGACTTAAATTCACTAAATTTTATCGAACATTGTCGATCTGTTTTCATGAGGGATGTTTGTCACTAGCTTTCTTAAATTGTTTTTGTAATTGTTTTTGTCTGTTTTTGGTTTTACAGGTTGAATATCCCTTAACCAAAATGTTTGGGACCAGCAGTGTTTTGGATTTCAGATAATTTCAGATTTTGGAATATTTGCACTATACTTATTGATTGAGCTCATTGAATCTGAAAATATGAAATCGGAAATGTTCCAGTGAATTTTTCCATTGAGTGTCATGTCAGTGCTTAAAAAGTTTCAGATTTTGGAGCATTTCAGATTTTAGATTTTTGGATTTTGGAATGCTTAAGCTGTGGTGTTAATGCTGGCTTCATTAAAGTAAGGTGGGAATTACTTCTTTCTCCTCTATGTTAGTAGTTTCTGGTTTTCAAGGAATTGGTTCATTTCATCTAAGTATTTGAATTTACGTATGTAGAGTTGTCTGTAGTATTCCTCTGTTAATCCTTTTAATGTCTGTGGGAGGCTGTAGTGATGTCTTTGCCCTTTCATTCCTGATATTAGTAATTTTTATTTTAGCTTTTATTCTTCCTTGCCGGTTTTTATAGAGGTTTCTTCATTTTTTAAAACTTTTTGAAGAAGCAGCTTTTGGTTTTATTTTTCTCTGTTTTTCTGTTTTCAGTATCTTTGATTTTTTTTTTTAACCTTCTGCCTTATTACTTGCTTTGGGTTTAAATATTTATTTTTTTTGAGACGGAGTCTTGCTTTGTCGCCCAGGCTGGAGTGCAGTGGTGTGATCTCGGCTCACTGCAGCCTCTGCCTCCCGAGTTCAAGCCATTCTCCTGCTTCAGCCTTCCAGGTAGCTGAGACTGCAGGCATGCACCACTACACCCAGCTAATTTTTTTGTATTTTTAGTAGAGATGGGGTTTCATTGTGTGACCAGGCTGGTCTTGAACTCCTGACCTCAAGTGATCCACCCACCTTGGCCTCCCAAAGTGCTGAGATTACAGAGGTGAGCCACTGCGCCCAGCCAGGTTTATTTTTTGTTTTTATTTTTATTTTATTTTATTTTTTGGGGATGAGGTGTCGCTCTTATTGCCTGGGCTGGAGTGCAGTGGCACAATCTCAGCTCACTGCAACCTCCACCTCCCGGGTTCAAGTGATTCTCCTGCTGCAGCCTCCTGAGTAGCTGGGATTACAGGCATGGGCCACCATGCCCAGCTGATTTTGTATTTTTAGTAGAGGCAGGGTTTCTGCATGTTAGTTAGGCTGGTCTCAAACTCCCAACCTCAGGTGCTCAGCCCACCTCAGCCTCCCAAAGTACTGGGATTATAGGTGTGAGCCATGGCTCCCTGGCTTTTAATTTTTTTAATATTAGTTTTTGAGATTGAGTTTTGCTCTTGTTGCCCAGGCTGGAGTGCAGTGGTGCGATCTCGGCTCACTGCAACCTCCACCTCCTGGGTTCAAGCGATCCTCCTGCCTTAGCCTCCCAAGTAGTTGGGATTACAGGCATTTGCCACCACACCCTGCTAATTTTGTACTTTTAGTAGAGATAGGGTTTTTCCATATTGGTCAGGGTGGTCTCGAACTCCCAACCTCAGATGATCCTCTCTCCTCAGCCTGCCAAAGTGCTGGGATTACAGGTGTGAGCCACCACGGCCAGTCTTTTTTTTTTTTTTTTTTTTTTTTGAACAGATAAGGTCTTGTACTGTCTCCTTGGCTGTAGTGCTGTGGCTTGATCATAGCTCACTGTAACCTTGAACTTCTGGTCTAGAGGGATCCTCCACCTCAAGGGATCCTCCCACCTCAGCCTCCTGAGTGGCTGGGAGTACAGACACATGCCATGATGATCTATCTAAAAATTTTTTTTTTGGTATTTTTTGTAGAGATGGAGTTTTGTCATGTTGCTCAGGCTGGTGTTTAACTCTTGAGCTTGAGTGATCTGCCTGCCTCTCCCTCCCCAAGTGCTGCAATTACAGCCATAGTGCGTGGACTCTTGTTTTCTAATATAAGTATTTAATGCTATAAACTTCTTTCTGAGCCATATTAAAGCGGTATCCCACAAATTTTGGTATGTTGAACCTTTTTTTTTTTTGAAACAGAGTCTCATTTCATTGTCCAGGCTGGGCTGGAGTAGAATGGTGCAATCTTGGCTAACTGCAACCTCCACCTCCCAGGTTCAAGCAATTCTCCTGCCTCAGTCTGCTGAGTAGCTCAGATTACAGGTGCCTGCCACCATGCTGAGCTAATTTTTTATGTTTTTAGTAGAGTTGGGGTTTTGCCATGTTGGTCAGGCTGGTCTCGAACTCCTGACCTCAAGTGATCCGCCCGCCTTGGTCTCCCAATGTGCTGGGATTATAGGCTTGAGTCACTGTGCTCAGCTGAAGTTTCATTATCATTCAATTTAAAATATCTTATAGCTGGGTATGGTGTTGGGTGCTGTAGTTCCAGCTACTCAGGAGGCTGAGACAGGAGGACCACTTGAGCTCAGAGGTTCCAGGCTGTAGTGTGCAATGATAGCATCTGTGAATGGCATTGCACTTAAGCCGGGTCAACATAGCAAGACCCCTGTCTCTAAAGTAATAAATAAAATTGAGATTTCCCTTTTTTGACTTACAGTTTATTTAGAAGTTGATATGGTTTGACTGTGTCCCTACCCAAATCTCATCTTGAATTGTGGCTCCCACAATCTCCTGTGTTGTGGGAGGAACCTGGTGGGAGGTAACTGACTCATGGATGCAGGTCTTTCCCTTGCTGTTCTCTGTGATAGTAAATGAGTCTCATGAGATCTGTTAGTTCTGGAAGTGGGGGTTTCCCTGGCCAAGGTCTCTCTGCCACCATCCATGTAAGACATGACTTGCCCTTGTCTTCCAGCATGATTGTGAGGCCTCCCCAGCCATGTGGAACTCTTTTTAAACCTGTTTTTCTTCCCTTTTGGGTATGTCTTCATCAGCAGTGTCAAAATGGACTAATACAGAATTGTACTGTTTATTTCCTTTATTCTATCTCTCTCTTTTTTTTTTTTTTTTTTTTTTTTTTTTGAGGCAAGGTTGTTCTCTGTCACCCAGGCTGGAGTGCAGTGGTGTGATCTCAGCTCACTGAAACCTCCACTTCCGAGGTTCAAGCGATTCTGCCACCTCAGCCTTCCTAGTAGCTGGGATTATAGGCACCCACCGCTGCACCCAGCTGAGTTTAGTATTTTTAGCAGAGGTGGATTTTCACCATGTTGGTCTTGAACTCCTGACCTCAGATGATCCACCTGCCGTGGCCTCCCAAAGTGCTGGGATTTCAGGCTTGAGGCACCACGCCCAACCACCTGTATCTATTACTGAATTCTTGTCTAATTTTTACCATTATAGTCAGAGATCATTCTTTTTATGATTTTAAATTTTTCAAAAAGTTTAAGGTTTTATGATGTGTTTTGATGAATGTTACATACGCACCTAAACATGTATATACTACTGTTATTGGGTGTTTGCTGAATGTCAGTTAGAACCAGTTGGCTGATGGTTTTTTTTTTTTGGTTGATGGTTTTGTTCACTTAAATATTCTTGCTGAGTTTTTGTCTGCTAGCTCTTCTGATTGCTGAGAGGAATGTTGAAGTCTCTGACTAAAATTGTAGATTTCTTCACTTTTCCTTACAGTTTATTTAGTTTTTGTTTCTTGTATATTTGAAGCTCTGTTTGGTGCATGTACATTTAGGATTGTTAGATCTTCTTGGTGAATTGACCTTTTTGTCATTTAAATTATATCCTTCATCTTTGGTAGTTCCCTTGTCTCTAAAGTCTATTTTGTCTGATGCTATTAATGTAGCCTTTCCAGCTTTCTGCTAAGTAATATTTGCATGTTATATTTTTCTTTCTTTCTTTTCTTGAGATGCAGTCTAACTCTGTTGCTCAGGCTGGAGTGCAGTGGCGCAGTCTTGACTCACTGCAACCTCTGCCTCCCAGGTTCAAGCAATTCCTCTGCCTCTGCCCCCCGAGTAGCTAGGATTACAGGCAAATGCCACCATATCCGGTTAATTTTTGCATTTTTAGTAGAGACAGAGTTTCACCATGTTGGCCAGGCTGGTCTTGAACTCCTGACCTCGTGTTCCTCCCACCTTGGCCTCCTAAAGTGCTGAGATTATAGGTGTGAGCCACCACGCCCAGACTCTGCATGTTATATTTTTTCTATCTTTTTGCTTTAAACCTATCTATATTATTTGAAATGAATTTCCTGTAGATAGCTGCCTGCTTAATTTTTTTTATGCTTATTCATATTTTCAGTTTTAATTGTAATGTATATGTGAAATACACTTAACGGAGACACCTTTTTTTCTGGTTTAATTACTAATTTAATATTTATTTGGTGGTAGAATAGGATGTTGCTTTGCACAGTATTTGATAAAGTTCTCTTTACTAGACTTTTTGACCCTGTAGCTTTGTAAACTGATTTGCTGAATTACATGAACGTTGTGACACAAGCCATCTTCATTTCAGAGTTTGACCAGTATGAGTTCAAATCAAATAACTTGTGTCTTATGGGCCTCTATGATGTTTATTTTGTTGTTACTTTAGAAGTAAGTTTTAGCTGGACTGAGTGGCTTACATCTGTAATCCCAGTAGTTTGGGAGGCTAGAGATAATATACAAATCCCAGAACCACCTACAAATCTGTAACTTGACCAAATTCCAGATAATATTGGGGTCTAACTGATTATGAAAATTTATTTTAATGGAATCAGCAGCTGGATGCGGTGGTTGACAACCATAATTCTAACTTTGGAAGGCCAAGGCAGGAGAATCGCTTAATCCCAGGATTTTGAGACCAGCCTGGGCAACATAGTGAGACACTGTTCTTTTGAGATGAAGTTTTCGCTTTTGTTGCCCAGGTTGGAGTACAATGGCCTGATCTTGGGTTACTGCCACCTCCACCTACCAGGTTCAAGCGATTCTCCTGTCTCAGCCTCCCGAGTAGCTACAGGCAAGTGCTACCACACCTGGATAACTTTGTATGTTTAGTAGAGATTGGGTTTCACCATGTTGGTCAGGCTGATCTTGAACTACTGATCTCAGGTGATCTGCCCGCCTTGGTCTCCCAAAGTGTTGGGATTATAGGCGTGAGCCACTGCACCCAACCGTTGAGACAGTCTTGACAAAAAAAAAAAAGAAAAAAAAAATGAGCCAAGTGTGGTAGTGTGCACCCATAGTTCTAGTTACTCAGGAGGCTGGTGTGGGAGGTTCACTTGAGCCTGGGAGGTCAAGACTGCAGTGAGCTGTGATTACGCTACTGCACTCCTGCCTGAGTGACAGAACAAGAGCCTGTCTCAAAAAAAGAAATGTTTTAATTTCTAAACTACCTTGGAGTAATTTCAGTGTTTGTGGTATAGAATTACTGTTTGTTGTTTTCCTGAGGAAATTGACTTTTTCCCTTACATACGTTAATAGATCGTGATGTCAAGTAAAGAATATTTTTCTCTTGGACATTTTGAGCACAATATTAGATACAACTTGAAACCGAGTGAGAGGTTGTAGAATCTAATTCTTATGGCCCAGGACTTTAAAAATAACCTTTTTATTTTAGAATAATTTCAGATTTACAGAAAAGTCACCAAGAAACTACACTAGTCCCCCCCTTACCTGCAGGGGATACAGCCTAAGACCCCCACTGGGGATGCCTGAAACTGCGGATATTACTGAACTCTAATACATACTCTGTTTTTCCCATATACAATACCTTTACCATAGGTAAAGTTTAATTTGTAAATTAGGCACAGTAGTAGATTAACAACAATAACTAATAATAAATAGGACAATTGTAACAATACATACACTGTAATAAAAGTTACGTGAATGTGGTCTCTGTCTCTCTCAAAATACCTTTTTACACTGTACTCACCTGTTTTTGAACCACAGTTGATCACAGGTAACTCACACCACTGAGAAGTGGAACTGTGGATGAGGGCGTACTGTTGTGAGAGTTTGCGGGTTTTCTTCAGCCAATTTTCCTAAATATGGATATTCTAGAGAACATTGGTATATTTGTCAAAACTAAGAAATTAGCATTGGTACAATGTTAATAACTATAGATTATTTGGATTTTTTAAGTGTCCTATTTCTGTTCTAGGATCTAATCCAGTACACCACAGTGCATTTAGCAGCTCAGAATTTTAATTCTAATTCTTTTTAGTTTTCTCATCTATGAAATGGTGAAGCTTTTTATTTTCTTCAAAGGATTCTTGAAAAGCTAATATTCAGATTTATAGTATGGTAGTAATTTCATGTTATTCTAAAATTCAGTAAAATTAACTGTTTAATAGTGTACTGCAAGGCCTGGTGCTGGGTCTCACGCCTGTAATCCCAGCACTTTGGGAGGCCAAGGTGGGTGGATCACTTGAGGCCAGGAGTTCAAGACCAGTCTGGCCAACATGATGAAACCCCATCTTTACTAAAATACAAAAATTAGCTGGGTTTGGTGGTGCGTGCCTGTAATCTTAGCTACTGGGAAGGCTGAGACAGGAGAATCACTTGTACTGGGGAGGAGGTTGTAGTAAGCCAAGATCGCGCCACTGTATTCCAACATGGTTGACAGTCAGACTATCTCAAACAAAAAAAAAAAAAAGAAAAAGTGGTGTACTACAATCCAATTACTTTTCCTGAAAATACTTGGTAATTATTTCACTTAGGTGAAAGTAGCCCACCAAGGCAAATATCGTCTGTGAGTTACTAGTTAAGGGTCTAGGCTGGGCACGGTGGCTCACGCCTGTAATCCCAGCACTTCAGGAGGCTGAGGTGGGCGGATCTTTTGAAGGCAAAAGTTCGAGACCAGCCTGTCCAACATGGCAAAACCCCGTCTCTACTAAAAATACAAAAATAAGCCAGGTGTGTTGGCAGGCGCCTGTAATCTCAGCTACTTGGGAGCTGAGGCAGAGGATTGATTGACCCCAGGAGGTAGAGGTTGAAGTGAGCCGAGATCACGTCACTGCACTCTGTTTCAAAATTAAAAACCAAAGAGTCTAGTCCCTGTTACCCTGGCTGGAGCACATAGCTCACTGTAGCCTTGAACTAGGCTCAAGAGATCCTCCCACATCAGCCTTCCAAGTACCTGGGACCACAGGCACCGGCCACCACACCAAGCTAATTAAAATTGTTTTTGGTGGGGGGGATGAGGATCTTGTATGTTGCCTAAACTGGTTTCCAATTGTTGGCCCCAAGCAATGCTCCTGCCTTAGCCTCCTGTGTATTTGGGATGACTGGGATCACAGGTGGGAGCCACTGTACCTGGCTGTTTTCTGTCTTTAAAAGCACACAAAATCAGGCCGGGCGTGGTGGCTCATGCCTGTAATCCCAGCACTTCAGGAGGCTGAGGTGGGCAGATCACTTGAAGGCAAAAGTTCGAGACCAGCCTGTCCAACATGGCAAAACCCTGTCTGTACTAAAAATACAAAAATTAGCTGGGCGTGGCACCGTGCACCTGTAATTCCAGCTACTCAGGAGGCTGAGGCAGAATTACTTGAACCTAGGAGGTAGAGGTTGCATGAGCTGTGATTGTGCCACTGCACTCCAGCCTGGGTGACACAGCAAGACTCTATCAAACAAAAACAAAAAAAGCATAGGAAAACAGCTGTAGCTATTGTTAATATTCTTCCTTTTTTAAAAAGAATAATGGGAGGTTTGGATCAGTCATTTCAATTAAATACCTCTGCACAAGCTGTGACTTGAATTGTTCTTTGTGTGTTTGTACATTTACAGATGTCCACACTTGTATTCCACTGAGGAGGCTGGGATGGTCAAATCATAGATATATAGAACTTCAGAACTGGAGGGGACAACAACAGAACCCCTATTTATTGCCAAGACAGCATTCGTTAGCTGAGATAACTGAGGCCCGAAGACTTGAGTTCTAAAAATTCCTCTATTTGTTCTAGTCAGTGTCCCCTGACATACCTTTCAGTTTCTGTTGTCTTTTATCACTTCTCAGTAACCAACCGAGATAAAGAAACCACCCTGCTATTCTTTTTATATTTTTGTTTGTTTTAGAGACAGGGTCTTGCTCTGTCAATTAGACTGGAGTGCAGTGGCGCCATCATAGCTCATTGTCAACTTGACTTTCTGGGCTCAAGCGATCTCCTGCCTTGGCCTCCCAAAGTGCTGGGATTATAGACGTGAGCCACTGCACCCAGCCCTGTCCTGCTAGTCTGGTCTGCTTACTCTCGCCTTAGTCTCTACTGCATTTTCTCGTCTTTGTGAACACACTCTGCTGCGTCCTCCTCCCTCTGAATGTCTTAGTGCCTGAATGTCTTCAGCTTCGTTTGATGACTCCTCGCTCCTGCCACCCCTGCCTGCCAGACTCTGGCTGCACAGATAGCTGAGTGTCCTTTTTGCTGTTCGCTTCCTTCCACCTCGCTGTTCCACTGCTGTTGCAGTGCCTATTGGGCACTGCAGTGATTCTGACCTGCTTGTGGAGTGCGGCCTGCATGGCCTGAGCGGGCCAGGTTTTTCTTGCCTCTGTGCCTTTGTGCATGCTTTTCTTTCCAGTGTGTTCTTCTGTCTTTGTCTGGTTAACCCCTTTCTTTCTGAGATGGAGACCATGCGCTGTCCCTTTAAAAGGAAGCATTCCTTCACTGTCCGAGGCCAGGCTCTTTCCTCCCTTTTGCGTTCCTCTAGTGCCTGTCCTGGCTCTGCCACACCACTTAGACTGGATCGGAACATCTTCTAAAGTGTGCGCCATGGCCTGCTTGGCATATAGTACATGGGAGAAACATTGCTCAGAGAGCCAGGCCATTTGATGTGAGCTCCTGGATTTCTTCCCTCTTCGCCTTTTTTGGGAAATCTTTTGTCTTTTGATTTGGAAGAAAGCATCTATCCATTGTTTGAAAGTTAACTGTGTGCTCCAGGGGTTGTTAATGGATGGATTTCAATGAGTCTGTTGATTCATGGAAACTTAATGCAGAATTTATGTGTAGTACATTATCTTGAGGCTTCCTCAAAACAACTTTGTCCTTTCTCTCCTGTGTCTTGAATCTTTCCACTTCTGTTTGGTTATTTTCCTTAGCATTCAGATTGTGTGTTTTCTCTTCCCCTTCCTCAGTGTTTTTATTTTCAGTTTTTGTAGAGGCAGGATCTCACCATGTTTCCCAGGCTGCTCTTGAACTCCCGGGCTCAAGTGATTTACCTCGCCTGCTTCAGCCTCCCAATGTACGGGGATTATAAGCGTGAGCTGCGGCACCTGGCTCCCTTTGAGCTTTTTTTTTTTTTAGATGGAATTTTGTTCTTGTCCAGGCTGGAGTTCAATGGTGCAATCTCTTCTCACCACAACCTCCGTCTCCCGGGTTCAAGTCATTCTCCTGCCTCAGCCTCTCAAGTAGCTGGGACTACAGGCATGCATCACCATGCCCAGCTAATTTTGTATTTTTGTAGAGACACGGTATCTGCATGTTGGTAAGGCGGCTGGTCTCAAACTCCCAACCTCAGGTGATCCACCTGCCTCAGCCTCCCAAAGTGCTGGGATTACAGGTGTGAGCCACCGTGCCCAGCCCTCCCTTTGAGCTTTTTGCACGTGATCGTGATATCCACCTTTCTGGAACTTAATTTGCCTTCTTGCACGTGAAACCATGCCATTGTGGTTCTCCTCCTGACTGTTGCTTTGCTTACTCTCCAGGCTTTGGTGAACTGACTTATTCATGTCCTTACACCTTGCTGCAGGTTATTCTATGTTGAGTTCTTCCTCTCAAGTTCATACTTAATATGTTAGGCATACGCTGGTAGAGCCCCTCCCCTCCCCTGCCCTCCCCTCCCCTTTTTGACAAGATCTTGCTCAGTTGCCGAGGCTGGAGTGCAGTGGTGCAATCTCGCGGCTCACTGCAGCGTCTGGCTCCTGGATTCCAGGCAATTCTCCCACCTCAGCCTCCTGAGTAGCTGGGAGTACAGGTGCGCACGACCATGTTCGGCTAACTTTTGTATTTTTTGGTAGAGATGGAGTTTCACCATGTTGGCCAGGCTGCTCTTGATCTCCCGCCCTCAAGTGATAGGCCTACCTCAGCCTCCCAAAGTGCTAGGATTACAGGCGTGAGCCACCGCACCTGGCTGCTTGTAGAGGACTGAGTCTCATTTTGTCGCCCAGGCTGGAATGCAGTGGTGCGATCTCAGTTCACTGCAACCTCCGTCTCCCCGGTTCAGGCAATTCTGCTGCCTCAGCCTCCTGAGTAGCTGGGATTACAGGCGCACATCACCACGCCTGGCTAATTATTGTATTTTTAGTAGAGATGGGGTTTCACCATGTTGGCCAGGCTGGTCTTGAACTCCTGATCTTAAGTGATCTGCCTGCCTTGGCCTCCCAAAGTGCTGGGATTACACACGTGAGCCACCATGCCCGGCTGTGATTTCTGATGACAGAAACTCAAAAGGGTTCTCAGTAAGCCTCTAACATTGTGGATATTTGTTTATTAGAATGGTGTTTGAGGCCTTTTTCCCCCATAGCTGTGGCGTGTGAACTCAGCATGTCTATGTTTAGATCAAACTCTTCTTCCCATATTACAAAATGGTGCTTAGGTATTATTGGCTTGTTTGCTAAGTAATTTATCAAAAGGAGTTTTTTCTGAAGATCTCAGATCATCTCTATGTGGTTATACATTGGATACAGTTTCCACATCTGTCAGGTAAGAAGATTGTGTTAGATAATCTTGAAGGCCTTTTATAACTTCATGATAATTGTAATTGTCACTGTTTCAGTCACAAGATTTCATTGTCTAGGCCAGGTACAGTGGTTCATCCCTATAATCCCAGCACTTCAGGAGGTTGAGGCAGGAGGATTGCTTGAGCCCAGGAGCTTAAGACCAGCCTGGGCAACATAGGGAGACCCTCGTCTCTACAAAAAATGAGAAAATCAGCCCGGTGTAGTGGTGCGTGCCTGTAGTCCTAGCTACCTGGGAGACTGAGGCAAGAGGATCCCTTGAGCCCAAGAATTAAACACTGCAGTGAACTGATTGCACCACTGCACTATAGCATGCGTGGCAGAGCGAGACTCTATCTTGAAGATAATTAAAAATTTCAATGACTACTCATCACCTCTTTCAGGGGTCTCAGAAACTCTAGGGTGTAAGGAGTGATGATCCCTTAGGCTGTAGGCCAGAATGGTCTCAATCTTTTGACCTTGTGATCTGCTTGCCTCAGTCTCCCAAAGTGCTGAGATTACCACTGCGCCCGGCCCCGTTTTCTTTATTTTGAGACAGAGTCTCGCTTTCTCTCCCAGGCCGAGGTGCAGTGGCACGATTTTGGCTCACTGCAACCTCCGCCTCCTGGGTTCAAGCGATTCTCCTGCCTCAGCCTCCTGAGTAACTGGGATTACAGGTGTGTGCCACAATGCCTGGCTAATTTTTGTATTTTTAGTAGAGATGGGGTTTCAGCATGTTTGTCAGGCTGGTCTCGAACTCCTGACCTTGTGATTCACCTGTCTCTTCCTCCCAAAGTGCTGGGATTACAGATGTGAGCCACCATACATGGCCTTCTGCTGCCTAATTTTAATTAAACTGATCTTCATAAAAACAGAGGCTCGGTGGCTCACACCTATTATCCCAGTACTTTGGGAAGTCAAAGTGGGAGGATTGCTTGAGGTCAGGAGTTCAGGACCAATCTGGTCATCTCTACAGAAAAACAAAAGCCCTTCTAAAACAAAAACAGGTAGTCTTCAAAGAAACTCTGGATCAGAGATAATGCTAATAGTGTGTGTGGAACAAGGATGTTTATGGCAGAGCCAACACTTCTACTTCCTGTACAGGCTCTTCATTGGCCATGTAATGAAGTTTAAAAAAAATGACGTCAGCAGAACTGGGAATCAGCTTTCAAAGATTATTTGAAATGTGGATTTACATCCACTTTTATTAATGACAAGCCATGCCTGAAAGTGGTTATCTTGCCTTGAGATGTTAGGGAAGGAAAGTATATAGCCTTCACATTCAGCAAAATATTTTAAGCATTCAAAAGAGAAACATCACCTATAAATTTTGCACCTGTGTTTAGAGTCATGCACTACACAATCTAATATTTTATAAAATTTTATTTAATTCAAAGAGAAACTCGTTTTTGAGGTTTCTAACTTATATTTCTATATTACTTCGGGTTCAAATGCAGAAGCAACTTAGTTTTTATAAGCAGGTATTTAATATGGAGAATTAGGAGCATGCAGCATTTAAAATTATGTATTGTATTTATTTTTTGAGACAGGGTGTCACCTAGGCGCTAGAATGCAGTGGTGTGATCATGGCTCACTGCAGCCTCGACCACCCAGGTTCAAGTGATTCTTTCACCTCAGCCTCCTGGGTAGTTGGGACCACAGGTGCCTCTACCAACCTGGCTAATTAAAAAAAAATTTTTTTTTGATACAGGGTCCCGCTCTGTTGTCCAGGCTGGTCTCAAACTCCTGGGGTCAAGTAATTCTCCTGCCTCGGCCTCGCCTAGTGTTGGGATTACAGGCATGAGTGAGCCACTGCCCCTGGCCAGGAACATATAACATTTTTTAAACGTCCAGTGGAACAGGCTCTTGTGTGGGCTTCTGTGAATGACTTCCAGCACAAAAGGTCAGCACTCAGCTGTGGAGGTGGTGGAGCCAGTGTGCAGCTCTGCCACAGGTATCTAATGTTGGAGACAAAATAGCCACCTATTTGGGAAAAGGGTATTTTTCCAGTAAGGGGTGGGGAAGTGAGCAGAATACATGGGAAACAACATGGCAACAAAAGAAATACATTATTTTGTCAGCAAATATTTTTGCAATATTCATAAAATCAATTCCAGGAGATTTAGAAGAATAAATGGTTAGAATAGATGATGTGGGGGTTTGTTCTGGGTTGATGGAGGCACTGTTGGGTTATTTTGTTCTTGTTTTTGATTTTTGAGACAGGGACTCACGCTGTCGCCCACGTTGGAGGGCAGTGGCACCATCCATACATGGCCCATTGCAGCCTGAACTCCTGGGCTCAAGAGATCTTCCTGCCTCAGAGTAGCTGAGACTACAGTCATATGCCACCATGCCTGGTTAATTAAAAAAAAAAATCGTGGAGGCAGGGGTCTTGCCATATTACCCAGGCTGGTCTGGAACTCCTGGCCTCAAGTGATCCTCCCACCTTGGCCTCCCAAAGTACTAGGGATCATAGGAGTGAGCCGCTGCGCCCAGCCCCATGCGTATTTTTTATAGGTGTCAGCCTGTTCTTTTTGCTAGATTCTAGTTGAGTGCTCTTTTGGTAAGACACAAACTTGTGGATTCTGAAATGATTTCTTTAGTAAAACAAGGTTTTGTGGAAGAACAACTAGATACACATACGCAGTGATAGAGTAGCCATTTTGTTATTTAAAAAATGATCATATAGTCTTTCAGGTAAGTAACAAAAGTAAAAAGAGATTCTTGAGTAGGGCAGAATTTCAGAAAGAGCAGCACATGTGAAATTGGTTCCCCACATGATGTGTAGGGAACTGCTTACAGCACCCAGTTGAAGCCAGAAGCACTCATGGGTCAGCCAGAGACCTTTAGAGAGGTGGTACATCTTTACAATATTTTGTGATGATGGGGGAGTAACTGAAAATACTTGGCAAGACACAGGGGTTTGCTGGTTATCTTGTGGCAAAGGTAACAGCATTACCTATTCTGAAGGTGAATTGAGTGTTTTTCTTTTACACAAAGGTAAGTGGTCTAAATTTGCTGGCCTTTGCTATAATAAATGGCTGTCAGTAGAAAGCCACCTAGCAAATCCAGTATTTTTGAGAAAAAGAAACATAATATCTGTCCCCTTAAGGTAAAGGTGGCATTTAACAATGAGTGGAAAATTGTTTTTTGATAGAAAGTTGCTGTAATCGAGCGTTTTGAAAATGGATGTTTAAGCCAAGCACAGTGGCTCATGCCTGTAATCCCAGCACTTTGTGAGTCCGAGGTGGGCAGATCATTTGAGGTCAGAAGTTTGAGACTAGCCTGGCCAACGTGGTGAAACCCAGTCTCTACTAAAAATACAAAAATTAGCTGAGTGTGGTGGTACGTGCCTGTAGTCCCTAGCTACTCAGGCTGAGGCAGGAGAATTGCTTGAACCCAGGAGGCGGAGGTTGCAGTGAGCCAAAATTGCTCCATTGCACTCCAGCCTGGGCGACAGAGCGAGACTCTGTCTCCAAAAAAAGAAAGCAGATGTTCAGCATTGTCTCCATTGTGTGTGTATATGTTTGCTAAGATTAATGTAAATAGTCATTTTACTGCACACTTAAACTTGGAAATGAAATCTTTTAGCTTGTTTAAAAGTTTCTTTTCGTAACAATCGTGTCTTGAACTTATTAAAAATACAAAAATGTGGTACCTTCTGATTACTATGTGAGAACAGTGAACTCTGATGAAGAAGATGTAAATTGACTAGCTGAATTTAAACAGAAACCTTGCATAATTGATTGATGAGATTGAAAACCAGTTTTCATAATTTAGTAAGTGCAGCCAATGATACACTTCTTCTACTTCGCTCTGTGGATCTTTGAGTGGGACCTTTTTCAGCAAAGACTGCCTGTAAAACCTCTCTAAATAATTGAATTTAGAGAACTCCTAAGATCTAGTTTTAACACAAAGTATTTAACCAAGATTTTTAAAATAATGAAGTACATTCAACCATATTGATCTCCTTAAGTTTTTTTGTCATGATTTTTGGTGACACAAAAAAGTTTTGTGTTGTTAATAAAAAATATGTAAAAAGACAATTTCATTTTCATCTCATTGTATGTTTCTGTATTTTATGTGTATGTGGTTTTTTTTTTTTTTTTTTTTTAGACTAATTATCGCACTGGTCGCCCAGGCTACAGTGCAATTGTGCGATCTTGGCTCACTGCAACCACTGCCACCCAGGTTCAAGTGATTCTCCTGCCTCAGCCTCCCAAGTAGCTGGGATTACAGGCGCCTGCCACCATGCCTGGCTGATTTTTGTATTTTTAGTCGAAATGGAGTTTCTCCTTGTTGGCCAGACTGATCCCCAACTCTTGACCTCAGGTTATCTGCCTGCCTTGGCCTCCCAAAGTGCTGGGATAACAGGTGTGAGCCACCATGCCCAGCCAAAATTTCAAGATAATTGTTTTTTTTTGTCCCC
>CAUYLG010074644.1:0-44409 GCA_963573385.1 Cacajao melanocephalus | reverse complement strand
CGAGGTGGAGACACACTTCCTGGAAGAGGAGATCACCAAGTTTGAGGCGCATGTGCAGAGTGTCGACGTCTCAGCTTTCAACAAGATCTGAAGCCTGAGTGTGTTCGTGTGTGTGTGCGTGTGTGCGTGAGGCCCTGCCATTATTAAAACCTGAGACCTGAAAAAAAAAAAAAAAAAAATATATATATATATATATATATATATATGTAGTAAACATGTGAAACAGTTCAAACACTTAAGGAGAATAATGAGGAACCAATTTTGAAGGTACTGGAACTGGAGCATAATCAAGGTTCCAGGTGAAGGAATCTAATTGATAGTTTCATCAGGCAGTAACTTCTGTAAATAATTGGCAGCCAAACTTTCTCCCCCTTTTGCTGAGCATTCTAAAGATTAAAAATCCTGAGAAATAGATCAGTTGTCCTATCCCTTAATTAGAGAATAGCAAGACATTCTGATAAAAGTCCAGCTATGACTTCACACAGAGTGAGGAAATTCCCCAAGAGGATATTGAGATGGTGGTTTTAAAAAGAAAGGGTGAAAGGGCATTCAAACTAATACTACTACATAATATTCATAGAATCTAGACAGAACCCATTCATTAAATGTAATCTCTTCAAACCCAATTTAGTAAAAATGCCTCATCATTGTAAAGCAAGGTGATGCACCTTTCTTTTAGACCTAGATACTATTTCTTTGCCAATTCAGTGTTTATTTTATTCTAGCTATCATTAAAAATTCTGAATTACCTTTGTTGCCTGAAGCATTAAAACAATCTCCCACCTTGTCTCCCTACATCAACTTTGCTTCGAATTTATTTTTCCTTAACTAGCCATAATAATCTTAATATTTAAATCAAATCATGTTAATTTTTTTGTAACAGTCTTTCAAAGGCAATGCATTATTTGAAGAATAAAATTTAAAAATGCATACAGAGTCTACATTGTTCTACCAGACTTGGCCCTTGTTCCCACTCCATCTTCATCTTAAACCTTTCTCCTTCTCCACTCCAGTACACTAATACTTCTTCTGTGAAACAGCATTTACTTTCCCTTAGTAGAACTTCACTTGTATTGCCGATACTGATTCTCCTTCCAGAATTGTTTTGCCAACTCCTTCCCATACCTACAGCCTCCTAATCTTAACCCCACAGATTCTGTGTAGATGTCTTTCCCAAGGAATCATTTCCCTAAACCCTAGTATCAAATTCCTTCTTTGTATTCTGAGCTTTTATTTGAATTTATTATGGTTTGATAATTTTACATTTAATAACTCTCCACAAGAATAAGGACCCAGTTTTCCTTATTCATCAAATTCTCAGCAAAAAACCTAGCATACAAGTGGGAAATTTAAAAAATAATAATAAAATGAATTCCGCTGCTGGAGTTCCCTCTAAATATAGATCTATTTTTTTTCCTCATTTTATCCAGAGCATGATACAGGGCCTGATGCACAATGCTTGCATAAGATATACTTGCTAAACAAAACCACTTTACATTTTAAAAGAACCTGATATGTGCCAGGAAACATTAAGCACAGGATATATATATTTATAATTCCCACAATTATGCATGTCTTTTATTATCACCATCATTTTCCAGATTGAAAAAATACTAACTGGCATAACTTCAATTTTTATTGTGACCTATCAGATTCCAAAGCTGCAACATGCCATATTTGCTGACTCAAACAGGTGTTATTATGATTTAGGTGCTGACTTTCCTTCAACTAATTAGCACTCACTACAATATGTAGAGTTTTTAATATGCAAATTTTACCTTTCATAGGCTATAGAAAAGTGTATATAATGGGTTCTGAGTTCAGATTCTGGAAGGCAAAAACCGTGTGTACTTAGTGTGTTTGTTTTTGTGTATTTCACTTGTTGTCCTCTTGCCATGGTAAATGAAAGTTTAATAAATAATATTGATGAAATAGTTTTCATGTTTATCTCAAAGGTGGCATGCTAAAGAAAAATCACCTTATTAACAAAGGATAAATAATCTGGATCTATTATCTTGTAATAATCTGAATCTATTGTCTTTTTTTGTTTTGAACCTTCTAGATGCTATGTAAATAATGCTTATGAAATGTCATCAAAACTATTAGTAAGTAGCTAGTGGTCTTGAGATGATGTTGAGGAGAGTACCTGGCTAGGTTTTAAAGGCTGGTTCCAGGTTCCTTTCATTGCTGATTAAATTTTCCTAGCCAAGCTGATTGACCACAGGGTTTTGATAAAATTTTAGATTCTTCTTCAACTAATAGGGGAGGAGGTTAGCAATCAAAAGCTCACTAGTTTTTCTACAAAACCCTAAAAGTTTTGAAAATTGGAAACCAAAGGGCTTTTTTAAAATGAAGGATTGCTGTAAAGCTCAGAAGGTAAGGATTGGTTTAAGTTTGCACAAAGAAGGGTTAGACATCTCATTTAGGATGAGATGCAGTATCAGCCAGACCGAAGCGCTTTCACAGTAGTATGGAAATTTTCACTTTGGGGTGTCTAAGACAGAGAGGCATCATCAAGCTTAATACTTAATGTGCTACCAATACCTGCAAACATTATCCAGTGCTTACTTTGTAAGTTCTTTGTGTTCTAAGATTTTATTATTTTTCCAATTTTAAAATACTAAAATTGCCACATGTTCATATTGACCATAGTAATCTAAATTGTTTTAAACTCAAGAGAAAGTGTTCGATCTGACATTTTCCTAAATGATGTATTCCTCTATAGTTTACATCCTGTGGATAATATAATTGGCATTTCTAAATATAATATTTTAGATTATGTTAGTATTGATCAGTTTTTAAATTGAATTTTCAGTAATCCAGCTATTGACTAACAGAAGCATATTAATTAAGGAACTCTGATATTCTGTTTTAGTAAAATAATTTCTTTATCTATGTCCACAATATTTCACTCCTATACTCCCACATTCATTGTTGCATTCAGAATTATTTTAACTCTATAGGCAACTGTGGAATGAATGCTTATTTTCCCTTACACTACTCAATGCAATATAAATAATACATAATATATTATGTAATGGCTTTGCCAAAATTTCTTCCTGACTTTGGGTATTATAGGAACAGAAATCTTAAATCTTTAAAATTTGTATGCTTAATATTTATTTTGGATTGAGTTACTTGAGAATGCAAATGGTATGCAATACAAATTGTAAATTCAATATTTGACAATATAGCAAATATTATAGGAGCCAAAACTCCTCTCTTCAAAATCAAACAGGCGAAGTTATCAAGTACAGTTGTATATTCAGATAAATAAGAAGAGAGAATCAAAGTATTTTCCTAAAAAGTTACTATTTCTAAGGTATAAAATTACTTAGAGAATCAGCAATAAAAGATATCTATAAACACTGTAGAATTATTTGAAAATTTTACTGTTTAGTTTATAACTGAGCTTATGCTTAGATCTAAGGTGACCTCACTTCCTACATCATAACAAATAGAAAGAAATTAACCAAAAGTATATTCCCAATCTTTTCTTTTTACTTACTCTAAGTTAAGCCTGAGCTGTTATTTTAAAATTTTCTCTTTCATAATTATGGAACTTTTAATTCATAGATATGAAAATCATACTTAAATGGAATAAGTTATTCAACTTTTCACCAGGAGTTGGTGAAATGGGAATTAGTTTTATAATTAGTGAACCATGGTTATATGCACTCATTTTCATGAATTCACATTACAAAAATTTGTTAGATGTGTTCTGTACTCTAGGCTCTGTGCTACACCAGTAAAGAACAGTTTTATAAGTTAGGACATGTTTACATTTGGAGCTGCTGGTTTACAGAATATCCAACTGGAATATGCTAGATTTTTGGATGTCTTGAGGTTGAGACAGCCATTTGAAAATGAGTGAAAATTAATGTCATACAATTTGTGAGATTGCTCAATCCACGAATATAGTTGAAAAGGAAGAAGTCCTGAACACTCACTGGGATATACCAGCATTTCCAAACAGATAAAGAAACATGGGTCACCCAAAGGAAATTAGTAGTGTGCGCTTTAATAGAAATCAAGTAGGAGAGGTGGGAGAGGATCAAAAACGTCAAATGATGTTGTAGGTTCAAGATAGATAAGCATATATTTAAAGGTCTTATGGGTATGCAATAGCAATCTTGTTTAAAACATTTAACTAGAATAATGGGGCAGGGAGAACTTCTGTTTTGAGAGTAAATGGCAGACAAGGATATGAACACGTAAGTTTGAAGAGTTGTTATAAAAAGGAGAGAAAGCGGCCGAGCGCGGTGGCTCCAGCCTGTAATCCCAGCACTTTGGGAAGCCGAGGCGGGCGGATCACGAGGTCAAGAGACGGAGACCATCCAGGCAACATAGTGAAACCCCGTCTCTACCAAAACATACAAAAAATTAGCTGGGTGTGGTGGCACGCGCCTGTAGTTCCAGCTACTCGGGAGGCTAAGGCAGGAGAATTGCCTGAACCCGGAGGTTGCAATGAGCCGAGACGGCGCCATTGCACTTCAGCCTGGCACCTGGTGACAGAGTGAGACCCTGTCTCAAAAAAAAATTTTTTTATGTGGGTTTTACTTGGTTATTTGATTGGTTGATTTGTTGACTTTATTTTTGGCTGGAAGTATTTGAGCTTAGTTGAGAAAATTGATAAAATGTGAAAAAGGTAGTGATGAAACATAAATATGTGGCAGAGCAGTGTTGGGTCCCAGGTGAGATTTCCTACTTCATTGCTATTTCTGGAAATCAGTGTAGGAAATATAAATTAAGCTTGTTCCACTTCCATGTTTAAAGATCAGAGGAAGGTCTGCTATTTAGAGTTGGTTTCTTACAATTTTATGTTAACAAATACCTATGAAAATATTGGTACTAGTTTTGACTCTGTTGCTTTTTCTCCTTGGCTGAGTCACATAAATTTTTTGAGTCTCAGCAGTCTCATCTGTATAAACTTTATGTTGAATATACACACACACACACACACACACACACACACACATATATACACATAGAAATGCACGAAAGTTCACACAATTATAATCTTCTAAGCTCAAAACAAAAATATAATAAAATAAATAATGCAACCACTTACTAATAATATGTAAAATATATCTAGAGAAAAAAATTCCCTATTTTATTTATTTATAAAATCTAGGATTAATATTTCAGTTTCTTAAGAATGTTTCTTCTGAAACTAACAATGCTATATGGAGTTATTTAGCTTAAAATGGTTACAATAAATCAATTTTTAAAGAAAAATATTGCTTGATATGTTTTAGAAGGAAAACATTCCATGAGCACGATCTCAACATTTGCATTTTTATCAGATTATAAAGTAATTGAATTTTCTTCTAATCAATTTCCAAATATGTACTTACATTTTCTTCCATGTACAGCTTTATTACCAAAACATTTCTAGCTGTTTGGCACTGGGATATGGCAAGGAGAAAAGAATTTACAAATGCAGTTCTCATTCTTTTTAATGGAAGGTGTAGCTGCTCATCTGGATATCAAAGATCTCTGCAATATATATTCATGATCTAATATAGATATAGTTGTAAAAATGTATTTCAAACTCCATTAAACCATGGTGAAATATCCCACTTTTATGTATTGAGACTAAATATTTATTGACAACATAATCACTTCATTTTTTATGTCTCCATTTTTACAGAAAATATATTAAACATAAAATATTTAAATTTCAAGTACTTCAAAATAATTATATAGAAAAGAAATATGTGACCCTGGACACTATTAGAAATAGGAGCAGTTAGACAAAATATAAAGACAAATAAATACTGTTTATATAATCTATATGCATATATGCATACATAATTTATGTTTTTCATTTATTATAATTAGTACATTTAACTTTTATAAATAATAATAAATGGAGACATTTCAAAATGTTAATGGTAGTTTAAGTTTATTTACAATTAAATTAATGGTTTTAGACCTATAGGCTGAGGCATACAAAGTATGTTTCTTTCACTAATGGGATGTAAAGAATGTATATCTTTTCTAGTTTTGAGTCCTGTGTACATGTGTTGTTATACAGTGATGTAGCTGTAATTATTATTTATCATTTGTAATAAATTGTGCAATAAATGGCATGACAATTTATTGAGTACTTCTTCTGTATTTATTAATTGTCTTAACATTTTTATGAATCCAGTATTACTTTTATCTCATTAGCATTTAAGGAAGCTGATATTTTGAGAATCGATGATCACATCACTAACATGTGGCAGAGCCGTGTATGAAGTCCAGAGTCTATAGATATAAACATGAAACAATTCTATTACTCAATATCTATAAGTTAAGAACAATGGAAAGCCTCAGAAGTATGCCTTTGTAAAGTGAATGTTAGGGTGAATACCCTTCCTTCTTTCGTGTTATTCTCATTTCTCTTAAAATAAAAATGTGCTTTCCTCCAGACATCTTCACCCATTTCTTTTCTTTCTTATTTTTTTCCATCTCTCACCACTCTTGCAGAAACATTCTTCCCTCAAGTATTAGCAGCTTTTCTTTTGAGCATACTTCTCTTTTCCATTCCTTGTACATTAACTCCAATTCAGATCTTGCTCCTGACTTTCAAACTCATATAGTTAGATTTGTACTGAAAATCTCCCATTGACAATCAAGAGCAGTGGTCTCACATTCAACTCCCCGTGTTAAAAACACATTTTCAGATTTATTTGCAGAATTGACCATGAATGCACACCACGTCTCCATAAAAGGAAGTTATTATTCCTCTGCACTCATCAGAGCCAGTTACCAGTTCTGACAACTTAATTTCTTGAATATTTTCTGAATCCATCTTCTCCTTTCTATCACATCTTTGCTTGTACTTTTGCCCAGGCTCTATGTCTTTTACAACAAATTATAGCTATAGCTACCTTACATGTCATTCCGCTTCCAATCTTCACTCACCCCATCAGATCATTCATATTAGAGTAATTTTTAAAACCTGCCACACAATCAAGTTTCTTCACCACTTAATGTCTTTGAAGAGCTTCTGATCACTTTCTGGATTCTACCTGTGTCATCAGATTTCTGTCAGAAAAGCAGAACCAACAGAATAATATGTTTATTATAGGATTTGCTGTTAATGAAATGGTATGAACTGCGTAAGGGGTACACATGTGGCTGCTGCATCTGCATCCGGTTCTGGGTCTGAAGTTAGCAGAGCAGTCAGCCAGGAAAGAAAGGTGGATATAAAGTTGGGAGAGAAAAAACAAACTGAAACCCATGAGGATGAGTGGAGACCTTAGTGGATGGATTAATCAGAACGTGTCTGGATGAGCAGACACCTGCATTGATCCCTCATTGGCTCCAAGCCTCCAATAATTCTGCCAGCGACCTGAAGGAGAAGCTGGCAACAAAATGCAAACTTGGAAAACTGAAGGTGGACTGTATTGGGAACTGAAGAACCAGTGAACCAAATAGCTGCTTCAAGCCAACAAAATAGACCAGCAGATCCACAGCAGCCTGTGTGAGCTGGAAGCACCTGATCTTAACTACATTATCCTTTCAAGAATAAACACGTTTTGTGCTTCACGTTTGAGCCTTCCAAATCTCATATAACTTTCTCTTGGGAGCAAATCCTGCCAAAGCCATTCAGGGAAAGAAACTGTAGAAAATGTAGTTCCAGCTTAGCTAAGTTGATACAGTATAGAGCCATCATACAACCCAAACTTCATAGCAGAATCTCATCTACTTTAAACACTGGTCATAATTAACTATTAGTGTTTTCCTAAACAATCCAAGCTTCCTTGCTTCTATCATTAAACTATGTGATTTTATTTACTTTAAGAATTTATTTCTGGCTTTTCTATTTGCCTATTTACTTTTCAAAAATCAGACCCAATATCACTACTGTGAAAAGTCTCCTCAGACAGAGTATATATTTCTCTTCTGTAATGTCATTGTTCCATCAATATATGACTATCATGGAACTTCTGACAATGTTATTAATTATATGTCTTCTTCAGCAGAACAGGTAATATTGGAGAGCAAGGATTGTGTGTTTAGTCTTGTACCTTAAAATCTATTGTAATGCATGACACAGGTGTCATCCTTAGGTGAATGTTCAGATTTTCTTCAATAGCTATGGAGACAAACTCAGTATGTTCTTTTAACAGACTTCAATTAAAATGACAAACAAACATCAGTTTTTTAACTGTTCAAGTTAGATTATAACTTAGGGGCTATTGCAATATGCCACATTCTATAAGGCACATTTATACATACCTCTTATTTTGATTAAACTTCTCTTTTTATTTAATCCTTATGACAAAAGAATAAATTAAATATATGTCACTCCTTATTAATAAAATTATTGTGGGGACTACAAGAGATGAAAAAGTAGTATGCTGGTTATTTTTATTCAAATCAAGTAGTATTGTATTATATTCAGGAAAAAATATCCAGAAAATAGGCTTTATATCAGAAGAGTTTAGTATCCGAATTTAAGATGTTTCTGCTGTGATGTGAAATGTGTCATGATTTTAAGGTAAAATGTTACCCAACACAGCTATGAATCCAAAATTTAAAATATCTAGGTATGTTCTGTGTCTGGTAGCCATCATTATATTAACAACTTGTATCATTTTAAAGGACTTAAAAAACTGCCTGCCTCTACTTTCCTGCAATATTGTTCCTTAGCCAGTAAAAACTGGGCCAGTTTTGCAGAATGGTTATCAAGTGGTCAAACACACAAAGCCAAATTCAGTGATATTTTGGTGTGGGCTGTGTACTGACGAATTTACTGGACTCAAAAATTGAGGTTCATGAGGCCAGAGGTGTTTTAGCTGTTGCCTCCTGAGTGCTGAGAGGCAAGTCAGATTACCACTAAAGACAGCTATGATTCAAAAACAACAACAAAAAATGTAGCCAAAGTCCAAATCTGGGGCTCAGAGCCATAGGCAGGCCATAGTCAATAATTTGGCAATATGCAGAAACTCAATTCGAGTTGGAATGAATTGGGAAATACCACAAGTACCTGAAGGCAGGGTAATTTTGAAATACATTGTTACAAGTGCCAATCCTTTTGACTGCCTTAATGGATCAGGTATACAGGTGTACCAGGCTAGTTCAAAAGTTGGGTAAATGAAAATGCTTTCATCTAGTCAATCTATTATCTATTTACTTCCATCATATTGAAATAACAAAACGTTTTTGCCTTTTAATGATGAGAAATCTCATCATTTCCACCCTTTTATCCAGCAGGTTTTGTACACAGTGACTAAATTGATTTTTAATCTTGACTGAAATAGCATTTGTTCCTAGTTTAAATGACAAAGGAGAAAATTAGCATTTTCCTTACATTAAAAAAAATCAGTAGGAACTAGCAGTAACATTATTTTCTAACTTCTCCTAATATCTATTATTATTTTATATATAATGCCAAGCATGCTTAACTTTTAAATTTCTTCCTATTATTTCTTAATAGAAATATCAATGTTAAAGCTAACTTACTACGAATTTCCTTAAAAGAAGAATATAATGATTCAATAAATAAGGCTATGAAGGTTAATTTTTAAAAGCTATTATTGCTATGAAATTCATAATGATTTGAAATCATTGGTGATTCTATTGAAAATCTAAAGTTCACCCCAAAATATCTGAGAGAGATTTGTTATGAGTTGATTAACTGCAAAGAAAAAAAGGTGGGGAGAGCAATATTTTAGTAGTCTTTTATGTTGAAGAACTTAACAGTGTGCTATTTAGTCATCAATGGACCACCATATAACCTGTTTGGAATTAGAATGAAATAAATTGTTAAGATTAAAGAAGAAAGCGTGAAACAGAGGAGAACCAGTGAGAAAACAGCTGAATTAGATGTCAGAAACCCTGGTCCAAGTCTCAGTGCTACCACTCATGAAAATGATCTCCAATATAGTTATGGAATTAAGATTAGGGGCTGGGAGACGTGGTTCATTCCTGAAATCCCAGCACTTTAGGAGGCTGAGAGGGGTAGATCACCTGAGGGCAGGAATTGGAGACCAGCCTGGCCAGCATAGTGAAACCCCATCTCTACTGAAAATAGAAAAATTAGCTGGGTATGTGGCAGGCACCTGTAATCCCAGCTGCTCAGGAGGCTAAGGCAGGAGAATCACTTGAACCTGGAAGGTGGAGGTTGCAGTGAGCCAAGATCACGCCATTACACTCCAGCCAGCCTGGTGAAAAGAGCAAAACTCCATTTGAAAAACAAACAAACAAAAAAATGAATTAGGGCTTGGGTCAAGTGATACCTAAGGATCCTTTGATAGCCTTAGGAGTATTCAGAGCTAAAATTATTTAAATTGACAACAGTTTTTTAATTCTTATTTGATATAAAAAAATACAAAAATGCAAGATATTTTATGTAGGAATTTGCTTGAGAGACCCAATAAATTGGCAGTTTGTAAAAATGTTTTATTTGACTGTAAGAAACTGTACCATGGAGAACTTGGTTTTGTGACAGGCCATCACACAGCACTGTTCCCTTGCCTCGTGTTAGGTAATTGGTCCAGAACTGACTCAGAGGAAAGATCACCACCTACTGTATCACCCATATCACTTCCTGTAGCACCTGGGTTTTTCTTGGAATGTTTCCATCCAAATGTATATCATATCTGACCCTGATCCATTTGCAAGGGCTGATAAGATTATAGCCTGGGGTATAGTGGCAGTGGGCCATGAATATATGAAAGCAAGTTGTTATTTTTTCTGATAGTTACGTAAAGGGTGATTCAATCACTGGACTAGTCACTAGCATATGACCAAATGGGATTTCTTGAAACACAGAATTTCCTTAATGGTTTCCTGATTGTAAGTTAACTCACCAATTTCCCATTAGGATTACTTTTCGTCACAAGCCTTAACACTCAAAATTCTCATAATGTTTTTAAATGTGTGATGAATGACTGGAAAATTACAAATTGTCCAAATTCTGTGCACAGGAATTACAAATTTAAAAAAATAATAATGTCCAGGACATAGGAAGTACATGGAACTGAATTCAGCAAGATGTGCAATTCCTGTAATGTTGCTGATGTTTTAGGAGAAAGAAGCACTGATCTTGAAGAGAAATCTGTAATTCTCTGGGAGGTACTTTTAACATTGCTCATATGTTTTAGCTATTTAACTGCTTAGCAGTATTTTTATTAGGCTTAACAAGATCAAGATACATAATGCGTACTTTATGAAAGTTACCAATATTTAGCACATAACCTTATGTAAAATGATTTACATTTAATTGATTAATGCTTCAAGTAAGTTTCAAGTCTTCAATAATAGTGTAAAATACAAGTTGTATATTGTTTTCAAATATTCAGCATTCTCTTTATATGAAAGAGTACATTAAAAATGAAAAGAAATAAAGGTCTGATTTTCTAGATTCTTTTATTAAATAGAGATGCAGAGTATCTTTTCATTCTCTTTTGGTTACATGAAATAACACAAACAGGGAAGAACTGTATCAATATCTGTCAACAAAAGACCACTTAGAACACTGCATGATTAAATGCATTAGGTTCCTCACAACTTGTCATAGGAAAAACAAACACCATGGAATGATGCTCACCTACATTACAACAAGTAATCTGCTTTACTCAAAGTCTACTGATTGAAATTTTAATCATATCTTTAAAAAATACCTTCACAACAATATGTAAACTGATGTTTGGCTGAGTAACTCGGCATCTAGCCAAGTTGACACATAAAATTAACCATCACAATGGGTAATCATAAGGTGTCTCAGTAAGAAGATGTTAAAAATAATATATTACAGCATTTTGAGGGCTTGGTTGAGTGATTTGGGGAAGGGTTTAAGGCAGCAGCAGCGGTAGAGTGGTGGAGGAGAGTTGCTTTATGTCGGATGCTGTAAGAAAGTGGAGCAATTTCATGATTGTTATTTTAACACATTTTATTTATAGGTAGAGAAGATTATAACAAGTATAAAGTGAATTATTAAAGAATAGTGAGCAATCATTCATTGTAGCCACAAAAAAAAGGGAGTTGTTTGGTATTCTGCAGTTGACACAATGACTGTTCTGTTTTTGTCAGGACTTAGACAAAATTATAAACTAGCTTTGTTTTGTTTCATTTTATAATGGACTCAGAATGACTCTAATTTTAAGGTGATATTCGGTGAGATTATTTTTGTGACTTGCATAGCCTAGCTACAAGTATCAGTCCAGATTCTGGATGCCAGGAGCTACTGTATCTTTTTTTCTTTTCCTTCTAAACAGTAATCTGACTTTCTGCTCTCCTTGCCTCAAATTGCACAGGGAAGGGTTTTGTTTGTTTTGTTTTGTTTTGTTTTTTGATCTGTTTGCTGATTTTGGCTGTATTTTCAAAACTGACATTTAAAAGTAGGAATATTTCATATGCTACAGGTAACCTGGTATCTCTGGAAATGAATTGAATGAGGAAAGGGTGGTAGTAGAGGAAGAATTGGGTAAAAGAATTGGTTATTTATTTAAAAAACACATAACTCCTGAATCTTTTATACTACTGTAAATATTCAGGTGATAGTTGAATATTGGCAGAACAATGGAGTCTTGTTCTCTGGAAAGAATAAAGAAGAGGATCTCTAAACTGAGGTATACCAGATAATCCAGGTATTAAGTCATTAAGCACATGTACATATATTTACTTAAAATGCTCACATACCCACAGGCCTCTGTTTCATTTCTTCCTTGGCTCTCTGAATCTTGACTCCAGGCAGAAGACAGAGAAATCTTTGCAGAATTTGACCAAATCAAAAGGCAAAACATAAGTATTTTGTTATAGTTGGTTTTTCAGTGAAAACACTCCACTCTTCAATGAAACTCACAGTTGACCATCCACACTCATGTGCTCAGAGTTTCTGAACAGCATCTTGATCTCCTACTCTTATACATAAGCAGAAAAGCAATGATTAACAAACATGTAAGGAAATACTCCAATGTTGAATTTAATCCAGCAAAAGAAACAACAACAAAAACACTTAAAGAAAAAGTATTCAGGGAAAAGTAAATTTAAAAAAATAAATAAATCATGAATATTCTTAAGGAGATATTGTTTAACTATTCCCTGGGTGGCCAGGATGTGCAGTCAAGCTTACAAGGCAGGTAAGTGTGTATCATCCGGGGAAGAGACTAGTGAATGATTGAAGTTCACTGTGAAAAGAACACACACACACACACACTAGGCTCAAGTGGTACAGCATCTACTTCACAGCAAAGTAGAGAAAAACTGCAGCAGATCAGGCCCTGTGCCAATGGGTTAGTCTCCCATGGCCAGTGGATCCACTCTGCAGTTAAGAAGGATGATGCAGCTGCACAGAACCCACTTTGTGCCACAGTTGAAGCATCTCAAGCTCTCACTCATGGAGCAGTAAATACAGAAAGCTAGTGGTATACCTGAAGGTCACTGACACATGTTCTTAAAGAAAGCAAAGAACTGCACGTTGAGTTTGAAACAGATGAAGATATTCCCACACAAGGCAATAAGCCCAGCCCAAGCTGTGAGTACTGTTTATCTCTTGCTAAGAAAGATCCTCCTTATGTGGCCAAGTGGTGGCTGAAGGACTGCATAAATTAGACTGTCTTTCCCAAAAGAAATAAAAAACTATGTATAAAACACGAGTAGTATTAAAAAGGAACATACAGATAAGAAAATAGAATAAGTGGATTATTTCTAAAGGTTCTACATCCAACTAATGAGAATTCCATAACAAAATAATTGATAAAAATAGAGAAAGAAAAATCATCAAATAAGTCTTTCAAGAATTTTATAACTGAAGGACTTATTTCTGGATTGAAGGTCCACATCAAATGCCAGCACAGTGAATGAAAATATGCTTTCACCAGTGTAAATCATTGTAAAATTCTGAAACATTTGGGAACAAACAGATAATTCTACATACCTCCATAAAGGGAAAAATAACATATATGAAAAGAATCATAAATCAACATGTCTTTTGACTTCTCTGCAGCAAAACTAGAAGCTAATAGACAATGGTGCAATATATTTAATATTATAAAGGAATTTATACACAAATATGCACATACATAATATTTAGACATTAATGAGGCATATAGTATTATACATTTCTAAGATACAAATATTTAGGTATATATTTAATAAAATAGCCAACATGGAACTCTTCAAAAAGTATGTAGTTAACCAAGTTCCAAAGCTTTTACATATATTTATTTTTCATTGATGCCATACTCAAAAATGATGACAAAGTATAAAACACTTGAGAGAGTATAAAAAGTATAGTGGAGGGCAGGGATGGTGGCTTATGCCTGTAATGCCAGCAATTTGGGAGGCCAAGGTGGAAGGATTGCTTAAGGTGAGGAGTTTGAGACAACCCTGAGCAACATAGTGAGATCCTGTCTCTAATTAAAAAAAAAAAAATTAAATCATCTAGGTGTGGTGGTGCATGCCTATAGTCCTAGCTACTTGGGAAGCTGAGGTGGGAGGATCACCGGAGTCCAGGAGTTCAAGGGTGCAATAAGCTATGATCATGCTATTGTACACTAGCCTAGGCAACAGAGCAAGACACCGTCTCTAATATAATAATAATAAAGTATATTGGAAGTTGATTTTTAATGAATAATTATTGTGTAGTCTATCCATATTCTATATATATTTAATGAAAAATAATTATAATCTAAAAACCTTGTAGTTACCTCAAAGTTTCAATCAAGTAATGTGTGAAATTAGCATTGCTAAATTAGAGATAATTTGTTTAAATTCCTTAAAACAGTTTTTATGAAAATAACTCTTTCCCAAACTGTTTTATACTATTCTGGAGTTGATCAAAAATTTCTCACAGATGATATGCACATGAGCATTTGAGTCTGCTTGAAGATATACTGTGGTAATTTATATGTAATAAATTCATTCATAGGATGCCAGAGTAATTATCACTCAACAATAGTAGTTATTACTAATGATAACTTGTAAGCTACTTCAAAGCAATGCAAAAATGGATGACATTAGGAGAAGGAAAGGGATAAGGAATAAACATTAATTGGAGTAGTCCTTCAATGAACAATTTCTTTTTCCCCAGAGAATTCCTAAAGTTAAATTTGTCCTCGCTAACTCAACAGGAGGATTGTGTACACTCTAGGTTATGACCAACTTCAGGATATTACGGTTGTATTTTTAAAAATAACCTCTGTTGATTTTGCTGTTCTTTTTGGCACTTGAAAAATTTATTTAATTTCATTTTCATTACATTTCCCTCTCTGGTTCATATTTTCCAAAAATTATCTCTGCTTTTAGGAGTCACAGTTAATAAATTACATGCCAAGACCAAACAGTAAAACAAACAAAAAAATTACTGCAAATAACAAGAAAAAATATGTATTTCCTGCTCTATGTTTTTTTTTTTTTCTGTTCAAACAAATTAAGTAAAGCATAACATTGGAAACTCCATATGTTTATATTTTTTGTAAGCAAGTCTCTTTCGAGGTGATTTTTAACTGTGAGCAAGAGGGCTTATTTGCAGAAAATGTATGACAGATTTTCTTATCCCTTTTCTTTGTGCTGAGTAAGTACACTCTAAAAACACTTGAAATCCAAATACCTACTCATACTGGTGTGTCTATAGCATATGACACATATAAACAAGGAAAGATAGGAAGGGAAAAAAATACTTGCTCAGGTAGAATACAGAATGTACTTAATAATCCCTATATGAGTCATAGTTTTAATGAAAACTTATTTTATGTCTTATAGTTTTTTATATTTTAATGCATTTGAAATATTTGAAAATAAATTCAAAATTGTTTCAAAATTTTAACAGAAACTTCCTCAAAATTCATAGTAGTAGGAGATATTAACAGCAGAACCTTATTTAGGCAGTAACGGTTTAGGGGTTATATAGGAAAAAGGAGTATAAGGCACGATGTGAGAGGGACCCTCTTTTCCTTATTAGCAATATCAGTTTTAACACAACAGATGGACTATTAAAGCTGGATTTAGGCAAAAACTGAAGAAGGTCAGGTTTATTTTCTCTATTCCTCCTACTTTCTCCTCCTTGTGTAGCTTCTCTTTCATTTTCCTCGCACCCTGTCTCTCCACAGTTGTTTTTCGACTTCTGAGAAACCAAGATTATTTTCTACAGCCCCACTACCGAAAGAGTCATTTTCACTATACAATGGGTACCCTCTGTTCTCTACTCAAACTTACCTGTGACACCCACAGGACCTTTTACATCTTCCCTTCTTCTGAAACATGTACAGGCATAATCAAGTTTCACAATGGCTTACTGCATATTGTCCTTTCAGAGACATTTGGTTCCAAAAATTGGCAGCACTAACTCAATATACCACGTTGTGCTCCAGACCATGGGAATGCCATCTCATAGATTTTGAGCTTTCTGATGTCAGAGATTATGTCACATTCATTCTTGTCCACCCTTATTATCTCCAACACTGTTTTGAAAGTAGCAGGTACTCATGTGAAATTAATATGAATTTAAGATGATGAAAACATATTTCCACAGACCTTTTAGGGAACACTGACAATCTTTTGACATCTGTCATTTAGCTTCATTTTGATAATTTTCAAATTACTTTTTGGCTGTTTTACTGGTCAATTTCAGACTGTCAAAAAGCCAATGTGTCATCTGATCTGCTTTGGTCATTCATTCATACACAGTTCCAAATGTCCATCAGTCACTTTCCAATATTCAGCTCCACTGTGCCCTTCAGCCTTGTTTTTCTCCTTGACCTGATCTGGCTTCCTTCTTACTTTCTATGAGTTACGTGAACTGCCTTGTGCATTTATTCTTTGTGATGTTCCATTTATTTCCTTCTGGGAAATTCTGTGTTCATTTGGCATCAGCAAAAAAAAAAAATAAAAAATAAATGAATACAATGAGGCAAACCACATGATAGATAGCTCTACAGTTAATGACATGTCTTATGGAAAGTGTTAGACATTACATTACGTTGTGTGTAAGGGCACAGTCTCAAGGGAAATTGCCATTGTGCTTGAAGGGCAGTTAATAAATATGGATATGGTGTTGCCTGCTGCCATGAAACTAAATTCACTTTTGGAGGACACTGAGAGAAGCACTCTAAAGAGAAATTTTGCTTAAGTGGGGTTTGTCCATGTTTTCCTTGGGAAAGAGAGTTCCAGGAAGTTTGATAAGATTGCCATTTCCTATTAAACTGTCATGACGAACTTAGCATGATACCATCCCGGATGCAGGTGTCCAGGTCAAAGGAAATAAAAGGGAAGTTCAAAAGCACTCCTCCCATAGTTGCTGATCTTATATCTCTATTAGTATGTCATGGGAAGTTTTTATGTGAGCATATGCTGGAAATTAGGCAAAACACAAGTTGCATGTCAAGCAAATAAAATAGGTGAAAGAAAAAAATAACTTCTCAAAAAAGCATTTATATTTAACAATATGGTATTTTGCATTTAAAATTTGTTAAAAGTGTAGATATCATGTTAAGCGTTCTTAGCAAATAAAGAGGGGGGACAGGAGGAAATTTTTAAAGGTGACAGGCTTATTTCCTTGATTGTGGTGATGGTTTCATGGATATATGCATATAACTAAACTCATTAAATATTTGCAGATTTTGTATATTAATTACACTCCAATAAAGGTATTGTTTTTAAAAAGCATTTAGAAATGCAAATAAATATAACACTTTTATTTTAAAAGCATTAATTATGTTTTAAAATCATCTCAAATCTACTGAAAATAAGCAGGAATAGTGCAAGAAACATGTAAAACATGCCTGCATATACCCATACAACCTTTTAAAGTTTCATCTCATTCATGTCCTTTATACTAAAGGTAACCAACTTAGAATCATGCATGTACCCAGTTGTCATACGGTTCTAAATTCCTTCATTTAGAACCCTTCTCAATCTTTCCTTCATGTAATGACATTCATCTTTTTCAAGATTACAAGGCTGTCATTTTGTAGGATATTTTTGCATTTGGGTTTCTGTAATGTTTTCTCATGAGTAAACCCAGGTTATACATTTTGGGCAGGAATATCACAGAAATGACACTGTGCTGTATGTTTTTTATTGTATCCTACCAGGTAACACATAATGTTTTTTGTTCTAATTTTTGTGTTAACTTTGTTCACATGATTAAGATGGTGACAGCCATATTTTTCTATTTTTTCATCATAATTAATAAGTATTTTTGGTGGAGGCAACTTGAATCTATGTAAATGTGCAATTCCTCATCCCACTGTCACCCTTTAGTTTTAGCAGTTATTAATGTATCTTGTGTGAATTAATTATAGCTAGGATGTCAAATTGTGATTTTAAAAAAATTCTTTCTATATGTATCACTTCTGATTTATTTGTCCATTCACTTATTTTATCCTAGAGTCCTCCACCTGTGAGGGTGGGGGGTTCCTCGTTCAGATATATTTGACTGGTACAACTATCTTTACCTAATTATCCCTGTGAACTCATTGATTCCTCTTTTATTTAATGGGCTACAGACTATTAGTATCATTATCTAATTAAATGGTTAGATCATCTTGTATTTGGCCACTGGGAACTCCCTACACAAAATTGGCTTCTGAATCCTCTTGTTACACTCCCATTTTTCTTTGAGAGATTCCTTATTGTCACAACAAGATGTTCCTGACACATATTACACTTTTTCTGCCCCAGCCCTGAGATCAGCTATTTCTTTTGTCTCCAGTCCTCTTTAGTAGAGCATGGAACTTAAAAGGTGAGAACTCAAATTAACGCACTATGTGTGTGCATTATTGATGGAGTGTTTTAATGCCAAAGCACTCCAACATTTGTATCTTTATTCTATGAGTGAGAAACTTGGCTCTTATTATTCTTTATATATTTACATATTTGCTAAATCCCCTATGTGTGGCTAATCTCCCCAGACTGCCAGGCTGCCTTCAACAATTCTCTTAACAATCACATTGGCTACTATTACTGGCCACTTCTGGCCATATTCACTCTCACTCTGCATAAACCCCCATGCCTGCCATCATTACTATCCCTAACTTATGTCTTTTGGAAGAGAAAAGAAGAAAGTTATGTTTAGGAGAGGGAGAGCTGACACAGGAGGAGAAGAGAGAGGAGAGCAAAGGAGGAGGAGAGGACAAAGAATAAAGGGTGGAAGGGAAGAAACAGTGTTCATATTTTACACTTTATTTATATTATACCTTAAGATGAGTCGAAACATTCCAGATTGTGTGAGATTTCAAGACTAACAGAGGTATTTTTCATTTTAAAATAAATGATATTTTATAATGATTATGTTGTACATTTTGCTAACTGAATTACTGCTATAACAGAAAATGGCTAAAACCCAAAATTAGTATTTTGTAATGCTGATTAGTTTATTGAACATATTTTAATTTTTGTTACAAAAAATTAAATGGACTTAAAAAAGTTATACCTTATATCTCATGCTGACTTCTTAAGTAAGGCATTTTATCCTTAGAAGGACTTTTATAGTATGTATATTAAAAAACTATAAAAGTATTTTTGACTCTTACTTGTCGAAGAAACACGATAATATTATCACAACCCCAACATTTCTCTGTAAATACAGCTTGCTGTGATTGCATTATCTATCACTGGCAAGGACTTAGAAATAATGCCACATTCACTAGTCTTTACTAGACACGTGATGAGCACAAGCTCGTCTGATCAGTGAACTAAATATAAAAGGAATGCTTTATAAAGTGTCATTTAGATTCCAGTGTAATAGAGATGTAATGCATATGTCAAGTTATTGAGTTGTCAACTTAAATAGAAGCCAGTATGTCATCCAGTAATTATTGCTATTTAGGCCTCAGGCATTAGTGCTAATATTAGCATGTGAGTGTTAAGTATGTAAAGTACAAAAGGGAAAAGAAGAGATTATAAGAAGTAAACCCTAAAGAACTCAGTATGTTACTAAAGGCCACAATCTATCTTGTAGCTATATGCTTACATTTTAAAATGAGGAAAATTTGTATAAAAATATACAGCCCACTTGGGGAAAAAAGTACAAAAAAGGTACAAGAATTTACCTGTTATTTCAGGCAAAGCTTTAATATATTATTATTATTCTACATAGGCAAATTGTTAAGTCATCAGAAGTGTATTTCAAATCAAATTTGGTGGCTCAGTTTCCAGTTGCATTGATTTACTGACAGATATTTGAGATGGCAAGGATTTCTTTTAAAAGAAAAAACCTGGAACAGACCTTCATATTTAACCTGAAATCCAAACCTCAAAATTTATAGAACTTTCCTGCAGTTCTCCACCTGTAAATCAATTTCATATTTTATACATATTTAGCAAGTACAGCCACCTTTACCTAACGCTCCTGGGGTGATCCCTTTTATAAAACGGTTTGTTATCAAAGCTGAGAAATAAAAAGAGGCTTTTGAGGTTGCACCTGCAGAGGTTTACCGATCATAAATACATATAATGTTTATTTTATGTTAATTTAAATATATATTTATATCACATACACATGTATATTATATACATTTATACATACATGAACATTTATATTTATTTATTTAGAAGTATTAGGTTGGTGCAAAAGTAATTGTGGTTTTGTCATTAAAAGTAATGGCAAAGACTGCAATTTACACCAACCTAACATGTATATATATATATATATATATATATATATATATATACACATACACACACATAAATATTAGGTAACTCTTACAGGTAGCATGTCTAAATTAAAAGCACAAAGCACAGTTTATTTTAAATCATTCTTTCAAAGAGATAGATCAAACCCTGCTCTTTATAAGTCTATTGCACATATGAGCAGCCCCGAAAAAAAGCAAAGCAAAGAAAACAACAGACACTCTGGCATCTCTTTCTAGTCTATTGCTGAAGAACATTAAGTAATAAAAGGATCTATGTGAAGATTAAGATAAAATCTAACAGGACCAGCACTGTCTTCCCTAATTCACCATGCAGACAACAGAGTCAGCAAAACAAAAACAAACAAACAAACAAACAAAAACAACTATTTCCAAATCCTTCTAAAAGCCTATACCCTCTAAGGCAGAAGGCATCTTTACGTGAACAGGCAGCCTTCCCTACACACACCACTGCTGTTCTGGCCTGAATTTTATGCTAATAGAATAAAGCCACACAGTGCAGAACCACATTCTTTAAAAGCAAGGATTCTACGTATGTAACAGTAAGCAACGCAAGGCAAAGAACAACAGGGCAGAGCCAGTGTTCAGTCAGATGCTGTTTGACTTCTTTGGACATCTGCCTCAGTCCGTGTTGTAATACATCCTCTCAACAGACCTAAATCCTCCCCTTCCTTCAAGGTTCAACTCAACTATATTCTCCTCCAAAAGTTTTTCCCTTTCTTCATCTACCAAAGTGATGTGAAGCACCCTTCTTTTGTATTCTCATAGCATTTTGAGTTTATGCTTCTTTGGAAATGACTACCACTTATATTTAAATGTCTATCTCCTTTACCAGACTGTAAATTCCACAAGTACAAATTTAATCATCTAAATTTATTGTAATTTCATGAGAACTGGCATCTTATATTTATATTCTTACTGCCTCTCACATGGACTATGGGTAGACTGAAGAACAGAAAGATTTAAGGCCCTAGATTTTCTCTTGCTATTTACTGAGAAAAGGCCTCTACATTCCAAAACAGGTTTGGCTGCTTTTCCTACTTAGAAAAATAGGAGGGTATTAAATTCATTTTTATTGCTTTTTCTCTTCTTCTTCTATACCCTAAACACTAAATCACATAAAAGGTACTAAAGATGTTGTAACTACAAGTTTGATCTTAATTGGGAAATGTAATTTAGATATTTTTTAATAAAGATAATGAAAAATTTTCCTCAGGCGATTCTCTCCCTTCTGGCTTCCTGGTATTTGAACATATTATTTTTTCTTTTCTTTTCTTTTTTATTATTCTTTAAGTGCTGGGATACATGTGCAGAATGTTCAGGTTTGTTATGCAGGTATACATGTGCCATGGTGGTTTGCTGCACCCATCAACCTGTCATCTACATTAGGTATTTCTCCTAATGCTATCCCTCCCATTGCTTCCCCCCCAGCAACATGCCCTGGTGTGTAATGTCCCTGTGTTCTCTTGTTCAACTCCCACTTATGAGTGAGAGTTTGCGGTGTTTGGATTTCTGTTTCTGTGTTTGCTGAGAATTAAAGTTTCCAGCTTCATCTATGTCCCTGCAAAGGACATGAACTCATTCTTTCTATGGCTGTATAGTATTCCATGGTATAAGTGTGCCACATTTTCTTTATCCAGTCTATCACTGATGGGCGTTTGGGTTGGTTCCAAGTCTTTGCTATTGTGAATAGTGCTGCAAGAAACGTATGTGTGCATTTGTCTTTGTAGTAGAATGATTCATAATCCCTTGGGTATATACTCAGTAATGGGACTGCTGGGTCCCAATGGTATTTCCGGTTATAGATCCTTGAGGAATCACCACACTGTCTTCCACAATGGTTGAACTAATTTACACTCCCATCAACAGTATAAAAGCATTCACCTACATTTGAGTGGTGTACCTGAAAGTGACATATATTTGAACATATTATAGCAATAGACATAGTTGTTCATTCCACACCATTGTATTGATACTCAAGACACGAAAAACTAGAATGCAAATACCCTTGGATAAAGAACCAGGTATTGGTTACTGTGCTTCTGATAAATGCATATTTGACTGAGAGTATGTGAGTTCTAGGTCTGATGGAGAAAATGAGATTAAAAGGAGATTATGGATGTTAAAGGAAGAAAGACGCTGTTAATTAAGGTGGTTCAGAGGCACTTTGCCTAATCACTTTGCCTACTCATTTGATCTCAACTGAGTAAAGGAAAATCAACACCTTAGTCAGAAGTATTTTTTATTTGTCAATAGTTTTCAGTACCTGAGTTCCTGAGGGCTAGATGAATGATGTTTAAGATGATCACATCATTAGAAGGCCACAGATTTTTATCATAATTTTTTTTTCTGATCTTACTTTATCCCAATGCTACAAAATATTTCCTTTAATTGGAAACTGAAAATACAAATCAATAGTCATTAATAAAGGCTCTTTGTTTTAGGGATTCTCTCAGACTGGATTGGATAACAAATCTTTTCTGTTCTTAACCATCACTTCTTTTCATGTAAAAACGTTTTTGCTACTTCACAACTTTAAACATGGTTTACAAAAACCTGAGTCTTGCATACATATTCATTAGTAACATTGATCTATAATTGCCTTCTTGGTATAGTATGCCATGTTTTATTATAAAAATCATGTTGATGTTATAAAATAAAATGAGAGGCTCTCCATCTTTCTATCAAGCATGAGAAAGCTTCAATAACATTCGAGTCATCTGTATTTTTAAAGACCTTTTTAAGAACTTTGGTCCTAATGCCTTTTTTTTCCAGTGATAGTACTTTTACTTATTCCTCATGTCTTCCTTAGTAATTGCTATCTTGAAGTCTTTTACTTTCTATTTTGCCAATTTTGGTAATTTTTACCTTGCTACAAAGTCATACGTTTTCCTTGCGTTTTACATTCATTGCAATAGCGGCATGGATTAGTCTCTTAACTTTTCAAAGTTTATTTATGTTTAGGTATTTTTTATTTTGTATGTATTTTTTCTCTCTGTTGTTGTTATCAGATCTCAGAGATGACTTTCTGCATCTGTCTTACTGATGCTTTTGAAGAACAAGCTTTTAAAACTTACTCTTCTTTTTTAGTATACAGTCATATATTACTTAATGACAGGAATATGTTCTGAGAAATGCATCCTTAAGTGATTATATCATTGTGCAAACATCACTGAATATACTTACATAAATCTAGATGGTATAGCCTGCTACATATGTTGCTGTATGGTACAGCTTATTGCTCTTAGGCTATAAACATGTACAGCATGATACTCAACTGAATAATGTAGGCAACTGTAACACAATGGTAAGAATTTGTGTATCTAAACATATCTAAAGATATAAAAGGTACAGTAAAAATATGGCATTATTGTCTTGTGGGACCGCTGTTATAATATTGATCTGTCATTGATCGAAATATCATTTTGTGGTATATGACTGTATTTCTAGTTTTATTGCATTGATTTTAGACTGTAACCTTTTAAATTTTCTTTCCCAGTTTTTAACAATGGAAATTTAATCTGAAGTAATTTTGTTAAAGTAGTTTAGAGGCAAAACAAATGTCATTTTCTATTTTATCTCCATAAAATATGGTATTTAATATTTAAAGGCATAGACTTCACATCTAGAATATTTTAAATAATCTTTTATATAGTATATAGAGTTAATAATGTGTATATCAAATATTTTGTGAACCATTGCACAATAACAAAAATGCCAAATAAGCATAAACCTTTACATGGCAGTAAATTTTTAAATATTGAATTTTTAGTATGCTTTTCATTAAATATACTGATATATGTCTCCTAAAATAATAATCTCATCTTGATTGACTTATTTGGCAAGAACAAGTTCAAAGGTCAATGTAAAGGTTAGCGTTCTTGGCACTCCTGTTTAAAAATACAAAGTGACATCCCTTGACCTGTACATGTCTTCTTGTATAACAAGAATGTGTAGATGACAATGTGAAAAGCTATAAAAGGGGAAAGTTAGAAAAAGCATTTTACAATTCATCACAATGTCAGTGTCATCATCTAATAATATTCCCTTCTCATCATCGCCCTTGCTTTTAAAACACTGTCCACATCCCCAGAAAAAAACACTGGTATTAACATCACTTCAAAATAAATGAAGTTCTTATTTACACAATGTTCTTTCTTTATGAACATCATAATTTTAATTAGAAATTAGTTAAACTGACATTGTACAACTTTATTGAGATACAATATACATATCATAAAACCTATCCATTGTAAGTATACAATTCAATGATTTTTAGTTAATTTATAGAATTGTGCATATATCCCTACAATTGGATTTGGTTCTGGGGTACATGTGTAGATCATGCAGGATTGTTGCATAGGTACATACATGGCAAAGTGGTTTGCTGCCTTCCTCCCCCCATCACCTATATCTGGTATTTCTCCCTGCATTATCCCTCCCTACCCTCCCACCCCTCGCTGTCCCTCCCTTAGTCCCCCCGAACTGACTGCAGTGTGTGATACTCCCATCCCTGTGTCCATGTGTTCTAATTGTTCAACACCTGCTTATGAGTGATACCATGTGGTATTTGATTTTCTGTTCCTGTATCAGCTTGCTGAGAATGATGGTTTCCAGATTCATCCATGTCCCTATGAAGGACACGAACTCATCATTTTTTATAGCTGCATGGTATTCCATGGTATATATCTGCCACATTTTCTTTATCCAGTCTATTGTTGATGGACATTTGGGTTGGTTTCAGGTCTTTGCTGTTGTAAACAGTGCCTCAATGAACATACACATGCATGTGTCTTTACAATAGAACAATTTATGATTCTTTGGAAATATACCCAGCAATGGGATTGCTGGGTCAAATGGTATTTCTATTTCTAGGCTGGAGAGGATGTGGAGAAATAGGAACACTTTTATACTGTTGGTGAGAGTGCAAATTAGTGCAACTATTGTGGAAGACAATGTGGTGATTCCTCAAGGACCTAAAAATAGGTGAATTTTCTTAAATTCTTGGCCTTCAGCAATTCTCCCAACTCAGCCTCCCAAAATGCTAGGATTACAGGCATGAGACACTGTGCTTGACCAGCTGTTTTATGCAGTAAGAATTGATTGTTTCATCAAAAGTGTCAAAAGAAATACGTCTCTGGAGAGATTTTAAAATAATAGCTGAAATCTGTTCTTCATTTGAACTAGGTTTACCTGTATTTTCATCTTACATATATTGCTTAAATGTTTCTATTGCACTTTGTTTTGAATGAGTATTTACCTTTAATTGCTTCTTAAACTAATATGTTTTAATAATTAAAATTTAACTGACATTTAAAACTTAATTAGCTCTATGCCATAGCATTGGCACACTGAGAATATGACAACTTATTCTTATCTCATAACATCTAATAAACTTAAAACACTAGAATGTGATATAATGCAAAAAGCAAGGGGCCAAGTGCTGAAGATTTTGGGAGGACTCATGTATTTGCAGTTTACTAAATTGATTTTAGATAAGTAAGCTTCTTGAAAACTTGGCCTTCTCATTTGTACAGGTTGATATAGCCATTCCAGCTCTCTACATGTCATCAGATTGCTATAACAAGAACATTAGATACCATGAAAAAGCCATTTTAAATGGAAAACTATTCTGCCACTTACCCAAATGACTTCGGACAAGTTACTTGATGTCTTTGAGCCTCAGTTACCTAATCTGAAAATGAGAGTAATAACAGAAGTTACCTCAGTCTGGGGATCCATGTAAACTACTTAGTAAAGGGTCTAGTATTTTGTTAACATTTGATAATTTTAGTTACATCTATTAAAAATAATGATAATAGAAATAGCAGTAGTAATACAAAAGTTGATAAGAAATAATATTGGACAAATAATACTGGCCTAACTGAGATAATGTCTGAATTTTAGCTTAGATTTTGCTAAAATTAGCTGATAGATTTGAAGCAAATAATTTAACCTTTCCAGGCCTGAATATAATCATGTGTACATCAAGGATAATAAGCAAAATAATTTCAAATACTTTCTATTGCTCTGAAATTCAATGACTATTATTATTGTAGAAACTTAGTAAATGAATACTAATTGAAGTTTAATAAACACGTCAGCTCTCTTTCAGATTTACTGTCATTGCCACTTGATATATATAAAAGCACAGCATTATTCTCTGCTGACCAACACTTTTAAAACAGCATTAATTCATGAAATTATCCTTAAAATATTTATTTGCTTTTGAATAATTTTTTATTCTGAAAATATCTTAAAAATATAAATGGATAACCTTGTTATACATCTATAACAAGCCACATTACATTCCGATAACATGAATAATTAAAACGGAAAAATTCCTAAACCCTCTGTTTTTAAAGGTGTCACTTCAGTTACATCATTTAAAAAATTCTCTAATAAAGGTTCAAAGTTAAGCAATACCCTTATTCTCACAGTTATTGATAAATTTTTGCACAGAGGTATTTAACACTTTACTAAGGTTTCTCTTATCTTTCAAGCTGAAGAAAACGGAATAAAAATTATTGATTACTTACATGACCTAGTTTGTGAATTGGAATAGCTGAAAAGGGGTAGTAGGTAACAAAGGAATGTGCCTCCTGCGACAGAAGCAAGGGAACAAATACTGTATCACAATGTGCAGAAGCAAACTATGTGAATTGTCATGTACAGACCTACAGTAATGATAAGGCTTGCAATATTTATTATTTTATTTCTTTAAAAAAGTAAAGACAGGTGTCACTGGCAGCTTGAAACAACATTCATGCCTGTGCAACTGCATTCTAATCACATTTAACAAATGACAAATGCAGTCATTACCTGGAGTTTTTAGTTTGATGGCTCTGTACCTTCTGGGGACAGGAGATAAATGAAGGAAAGCTGACACCTTCAGATGTTGTCTAGATTAGTGCTGACATATTTCCTTGGGGGTTGACAGCTGCTAATGAATTTAATTTAAACATGAAACAGAGGATCAAAAGTATCTTTTAACAGAATTTTACTAAAAGGGATATTGAGGCACATCGATCATAAGCAGTAACAGAAAGGAAATCTAATTTGCAATATTTCAAATCACCATGATAAGCCCACTGATGTACATTTATGCTTTAATTTTTAAGTCTAATTTACGCTCAAATTCTCAAATTCAGAGATAATAGAAAGTACATTAAATTAGATAGAAATGTTTTTCATATAAATATATCATTCAAAGGAATTTTATATTCAGACCCCTTGAATGAAAATCTAAAGGTATAGTGTGGAGCAGGAGATAATTTTGATACAAATTGTCTTTATTCTTAAATTCTCTTTAAAGATGATACTTCTATGTGCCAAAGAGCACATGGTTTATGGGTAGACTTCTTAGATTCTTTTCCAGTTTTACCTCTAATTATCTTATGTTTTGTAGAACATAAGGTCATTACATGCCTTTGTTTTCTGAGGCTGAAATGCCTGATTTTCTACATCCTTCAAAAAATGAAAATGAGACACACAAAAAATACTGTCAACATTTAGAGTAAATGTTATTAATGAATAACAACAAGTATGTGTGTACTAGATTTCAGTTTGAAAACATGTTTCTCAACTAGATAGGAACAGAATGGACAAGCTGAAACATTCTTAGAAAAGTGCAAGACAAGGTCATCAGCTGTAAGAATGAGAGCAGGAGTATGAAAAACTGGAAACCCTCAGGCAGCTCGGGGAGGAGGTGATAATAAAGGTTTTATGATGAGAAATACTGCTCTATTTTGAGTAAACAAGTTCAAACTTTCAAGGAGTCAACAAGTGTTGAAGATTGACGGGGCATGTCAAGAAGCTGGGGAGATGGGGCGGTTTTAGTTTACCCATAATAGGAGTTCAACTCTTGTTCTCTACGGAGCCCAGACCTAGAGATTTTAGCATGAATGACTGGTAGAAGTACAGAAGTGTTCTATTTTTTCACACAGTTATTAGTATGAATCTTTCATTTGTCCCAAATGAAATTATGTAATCAAATGAGACTTCACAGATAATTCTGCAACCATTTCAGACTATGCTCTGCTATCACCTGTGCTATCACCCAACTAGCCTTTCTTTGTGTTAATATTTTCTTTCTGGCACATGGGGATAAACTAGTAAGAATACAAGAAAATAACACACATATAAGAAGAGCTAGCCGGGGTGTTAACCAGTCAGCCTACCCACCAGACAAAATGGGATACATTCTAGGTAGATTTAAAAAAAAAATGTTTGCATGGATTAGTTCAGAGATTATTCTTGAATTTGCAAGTACAGATGGAGAAGCTTTGTTCAGAAAGAGGAAAGGGATGTGGAGGAAAGCCATTACCATTTAGAAGAAAACTGCTGGGCTCCTGCAGGTGGCTTTTCAAAAGGTATTATGTGTGAGATGTTTTCTCTTGCTTTTTACCAAACTTGAGTACCCACCACCTTGCCTTTCCATATAATAATAGCAATAATTCAGCATGGTTGAAGAACAGATGACTAAAGGCTGGGGTCTGGAGAGGTAACACCAAATTCCAGACTTTAGTTACTCTTATTGCTCTTATTGGCATTCACATTTTTGCAACATGTCAAGAACAGTGCAAACGCTTTATGTGATTTGCTTCATTTAATCCTAACAATAAACCTCTTAAGGGGAACTACTATGATTCTTCACCTCACCTTTTCCTAAGTAATACAGGTAATAAATAATGGCACTTAAGCTTGTTCTCAGCCAGCATTACTCCAGGATAAACATTCTTAAGCACTACACTATACTGGTTATTTTAATATAATTTTAAATGCATTTGACACTAGCATATTTTGCACTGTTATATGAAGTTTACACAAAATCATAGCAGAATTTGTTTATGCCTTTTTCGATTATTATAATTTACTCACTGAAATCGAGAGCCTTGGCTGAAACTGACCAGGGTGCCATAGCATCTAGACAACTGAAGTTAGCAGTATTTAATAGAATGCTTTTTTCCCCTTGCAGTTTTATAGTTAAAATAAAAAGGATTAATTAAAAGTAATCAAAGCCATGCCCTTTAATAACCTGCATGTAATTACATTGGCAGTTGACATATGTATTTGTATATGTCTATCTGTATTATCAATCGTTAATTTACAGCTCTAACTGTAAATTAATCACATTAATTATGGATGCCTTTTTAATTGCTGCTACTCCAATAACCTTTTAGTCAATGTGAAGAAGTTGGTAAAAATCCTAACAATATAGTATAAAGGAAATATCTCTGCCTCCATTCCTGTCAAGATTCTCCTTAATTAGTCTACTACAGTGTGACACATTAATCCCATTTTGTGACCTATGTTGATTCACACAGCTGTTATTAATGATGCAAAATAAACATTTTCATCTTTACTTTTCAGATATATGACAGGTGGTATTCTACTTTTTGGCATCCTGTGATTGGATAGGGACATGTAACAAGTTCAGGCTCATGAAATATGAATAAAACTGATATGTGTACCACTTCCAAATGAAGCTTTAAGAACCATCATCTGAATTGCCACACTCTCCTTCTGTCACAGTTCCAGAGACTAGCTTCTTCCCAGGGAAGACAATGATGATACAAAACTAAAAATGCAGCCAATCGAGGCAGGGATGTGTCATAGTGTGAACCAGAAATAAACTTTTGTTGTTTTAAGTGTTTGAAATTTAGGACTTGTTTGTTACCATAGCATAACTTAGCATATAGTGACTGATATCTATATATTACATAGATATATGCTAGGTCACATCAGATTTTTTAAAACACAACTTGCAGAGACTCTTGAGTTTCAATGTTCTATGTATTTCCTAAACTTCACTAATAACATCTCTCTTCTTATTCCCATAGGTTTTAATTTCAAGAAGTCTAATGAGATTCATCTTTGTATTTCAAACTGCTCAAATTTAACCACTAAGCTATTGAGGAATGTCTGTCTATCTCTGTGGTAGTGGTGGGAAAGTATTTGTAATAAATTGTAAATGCTCTTTCTATTTATTGAAAAGATTTTAATTATTTTTCTCAATGGCAGCAAACTGCTCAATGACGTCTATATCTCCTATATTAATATTGTACTTCATAAAAGAATAACTGTATGAGCATATCATATAGATTAAGCAAAGTTACATGTATTTATAATTCTCAAAATCTAAACAAGAGAATGTGAATTCTCTATTTCCTAAAAGGTCAGATGGCAAGCTTCATTTCTCCCAGTGTTCTCTCATTCACTCTATTTCTTTCTCTAACTTTACTAGGTATTTCTCTGACAAATATTCTCTCCAGCTATAATGGTTTGAAGTTTTTGGTTTGTTGCTCTCATTTCTTAATCACCTTATGCATACTTATAAGTAGGCTACATTATAATTGGAATTGAACTGTGCATTTCCCTAGATACAGTTTGTTCTCTTGCAACATCTAATGCCTTATTTTGCTTGTGATAGCTATTAATAGGCATTTATTGACATTTCTCCAATTCGGTTATTTGTTCATTAGCACTTTGAGAAAAAGTTGAACAGCCCCTGCTTCACTCTTAAGACTGAATCTTACATTTTTAGAATATGTATTATGTAAATAAGGTGCTTTATGTTCATAGGGTGCTAACATAAGGAATAATTATATTATATGAAAAATTATATTAACTAGGATGATAACTATTGCAGTAAGTGGACCCCTAGATCCAGTAACATAACTGAATGAAAAGTGTGTTCTCTTTCGAACAGCAATCCCATACTACTCTTCCTGGTGGCTGAGAGACAGAGTGTTCTGTTTCATGCTGTCATATGGAGTTCCAATTTTTTACAGTCTTCCACACATGACTTCCAAGCTTTCCTGAGTGTTCACATTCAGCAGGCAGAAGGGGAAGAACATGGATGATTGATTGCTTAGGGGAGGTCTTTGGAACTAGACTCTTAAATGTAATATATCACTACTGCCTGCAGTCAGGAACACAGTCACATGACTATAACTAATTGCAGTGACGAGCAGGAAAGGTAACGCAGAAAGAAGAGAAAGTTAACCAATCTCTGCCATTTATTTAAGTATCTATAATTACTTTGATTATTCCTGTGTTTCATCAAATATAGAATTAACTTCTCTTAATTCTTGAGTGATTCTTTGGAATCAAAATTTTAATATTGATAATGTTATAGACTTTCATTACGGTTTAATTGGAACTTTTTTTTCTTATTATTATATCAAAGTATAATAGATGTTAAAATATATAATGTCATACTGTACAATAGAATGTAGAATATCTCAGTAACTTCCAAAGAACAATTATGTTTTTAAATAAATATTGCAATATTTTATAAAGGTGCTATAAAATCTAACAACTAAAAAAGTTAATCATGCTAAATGATACTATAAGGATTGTTTATGTTTCTCAGAAGACACGCTATTAACAATAAGTGCTAAAAAGCAGTATGATAATCCATTGAAAAGCTAAATTAAAAAAATAAAATACTGAGCTACTCTAAGGAGTAATGCAGTCATATACACTCATAAAAGTGCTATACTTTAAAAACTATATTAGATTGATCTATATTTCTCAATAAATACCTTTAGAATCTATTACAAACCACACAAACAACATGATGGGAAAGGGGATAACTAATATTTTTTGCAAATGATCTTGTTATAAAGTAGTTATATGTAAAACCGTATCTAACAATATTAGCTGCACAGCTTGGAAGACTCTAAAAGAGTGTGGAAAGCAAGGCACTAAGTATCCAAAAAGTTAATGCCTTTTAGCCTATTTCCATTTCCCTATTGAGCTTATGGTTTTGATGTTCACCCTTACTTAGCCATTTTTGAAAAATACTTGTAGAAAATATAAGTATGAGTGTAGATATGTTTGTTGACATTGAATATTTCTAATTATTATCATGAATGGTGGAATATATTTAATGAGGTAGAAAAATAATATTCTAAGTTATTTCCCTAAAAACTTTTTTCTAACTTCCAACATCATAGACTCTATTTACTATGGTAATTCTCCAAAGTTTTCTTTCTTGATTCATTTAAGAAAGAAATACATTGTTTAAATTAATGTTTAAGACACTTTTCTCCAGTGTCCTTAATAAAATACATTATTTTATCCTAAATCACTACATCTTCTGTTATCTATTCTAATTTATGTATAAATCCTTAAAAGAATACAAGCAGCATTATTTACCTGCCCACTTTATGCAACAAAAAAGAATGCTAACTTTGGACAGTATTAAAAGTATGAAGTATTTACATTATTCTATGTTCTTTTCCCTATGAAAAAGATCATCTAATTTCAGGTTGAAATAAATATACCTGATTGAAATTGTAGAAAAAAATTTTCTTATTTCTGTGTTGTCCCTTCCTTGGTTATATATAAACATTTTTTATCTTTATTTTTAAAGCATCTTTTTTTATGAGCAGGTATTATATAATATATTCATATTTAATATAGTTATCTACAAAAATATAAAGACCCAAAATTACATGAGAAATTTCTCATGTGTTTTTCAAAATTGTCAGCCTTAATGTGAATAAAATTCAGGTTTTCTTCTAACATTCAATCCATCTTGAAAATGGATGCTTAAATATAAGTTTACTTAAGTTTTCCCTCACTGGTTGTCTAGATTTCAGAGACTACTCTTTTACAGAGCCCATCTCTGTATAAACCAGAGGCTAAATGTCAATCTTCTGAGTTCTAGCCTAGAGCTAGCTACCCATGCAAACCTCTAACTTAGCACTTTTTACTGTTGAAATTTTTCATTTTATTTTCAGTCTTCTTCCCTAAACTCTAAATTCATTGAAAGTATTTCTGATGCCTGGCATTAAATAGTCACTCAAATGTTTATTGAACTGAATATAAGCTAAGTGAGTAGAATTGTAACAAGGACGTTGAATGAGCTGTTTGGGGACACATCACATGCTTTTGTTTATGGGTGACAACTCCTGTTTTAGAAACTGAGCAGAAATCTGGTGTGTTAAATATGCTGTACATGAGCTGATTTCACTTAACACATAATTCTTCATATTGTAGAAAAAAAACTATTTTAGACTTTAAAATATCAGCCTGAGTAGGTTGTGCTCTTCTGTACTTGTTTATTAATAACAGAGAGCTCTAGGGCTCAGGCAAAATTTGAAGAATTGAAATTCCAGTCTCAAAAGATATTGAAGGGGTTATTGAACTTATTTGTAACTATACCAGGACAAATAAATCACTATTTTGTACACAGTACGCCATCATAGATATAGCAGACATTCTTGGCATTCTTAGTATGATAAATTTAAGACATTACTATGGAAGCACTGACAAAAATTTTAAATACCTTAAGTATCACTCAATAGCAACACTAATAACTTCAGCTCAAATTTACCAACTATAAACCTACTTCCCCTGAAAGTTATTTCCAATATTCTCTACAGCATACAGTTTTCATATTTCTGAGCTATTTACTGTAAATAGTTATGTGGGTAGTTGATGAAGTTTAAACATTCTATGAGCCGTCTATGTTTAAGATGACATTATAGTCGCTAAAAGTAGGAGTATATAAAATTGCTATATTTGGTTCAAAGGTATTTTCTTTAAATTTTTCTATCTTAAAGAAGATTTCTTAAAACCTAACTTGCTTCCATAATACAAATGAACATGTATTTACACGTGCTTCTAGATGATAGCAGCCAAAAAATAGAATTACAGAATGAAATAGTACATATTTTTAAAAGTAATCTCACTAGTTCTCAATTTAAGCAATTTCATCAAAGGGAATACTGCTAATACTTTTTGGTGATGATAAAATATTTAACATTTATTTCTTCAATGTGCTCAGCAGAACTCAGATTAAGGCAGAATAATAAATGGAATGATCTTCCATGACTTAATAAATTAATAAGTAGGATAATCCTCCATGACATAAGTATCTTTAATCGGATTTGGAGGCTTGAAGAGCAAGTATAAGCCATACATGGGACCTATTATTTTTTAGCTACCCAGGTTGGATCTCCCACGGGTGTTTTGGCACTCTTTGTCGGAAGTCATGTTACACATTTCAGTTCTCACTCATCTCCACTTACTATCATTAGACATGTCAGCCTTCTGAAATGAACCCCTCATGTGTACCACGTAACATAAGAGAGGAATGTAGTAGAGAGGCTCAAAAGCTGCTACCTCAAAGAGCTGGTTTCAATTTCTCCTCATCATTTTTCCTGCTACAACCTTACGTTAAATCTTTTCTAAGGTTGTTGTCTTACATACTCGGTATATGGTCTATTTCTATTTTTCACAGGTCATTTAGAGGAATGTGTGTTATATTGTGAAAAATGTCCTTTGTTCTTTGATTGACTGGCTGTCATTACTTAACTCCTTTTTTCTGCTGTCATTTATGCAAAGGGAAGCAAGTAGAGCTTTAAATTTCAGTTAAACACATAGAGTATTTGCATGCCGATATCGCTTTCATATTTCTCTTTTATAACATTTTTAATTTAAAAAACCATTTAATATTTTTGAGATGGGATCTTGCTCTGTCTCCCATGCTAGAGTGCATTGGCACAATCAGAGCTCACTGCAGCCTTGACTGTGCTCAAGCGATCCTTCTGCCTGAGCCTCCCGACTAGCTGGGACTATAGGCACATGTCACCACACCCAGATAGTATTTTGTTGTTATTAGACAGGATCTCAATATATTCCTCAGGCTGGTCTCAAACCCCTGACTTCAAGTGACATTCCTGCCTTAGCCTCCCAAAGTGCTAGGATTACTGGTGTAAGCCACCCTGCCCAGCCCATATTCACCTCTTAGGATTAATTTTTATTTTATTTTGATCTTAAAAAATACAGGCTCAATACAACCTTCTTCAGTTTTTCTTTCGTTGTGAGTGAAAATATTTTCTTGTTAAAACACAGAAGCCCCAAGATTTAGGAGATAAATGAACCTCCAGATTTGGTGAAGTAGCTAAACACAGTTAAGCTGCTTGATCTGACACCTCACCAAATCTGGAGGCTCCTTTCTCTCTCCTAAATCATGACATTTTTCTGTTTGTTATAGTTGACTTCTTCTTCCTTGAATAACTCTTTTTACTTTTCTTTTAGAACAATGTATTTTCTGATTTTTCTTCCATTTGATTAGCCAATTTTCACTTTGTATTTGGGGTTTCTCCTCATCTTCCTGACTTTTAATGCTTGAATGTACCAGATTTTAGTTCATAATTATCTTCTTTCTGTACATTCACTCCTTACTGATCTCATCAACTCTCATGGCTTTGAATGCATTTAAGACTGATGACTCCAAATTTATATCTCCAGCCCAGACCTCTCTCCTGATCTCTAATATTGTGTAACTATGTGTCTACTGGACATCTCTCCTTGGGTAGTTAGCATTTAAAATTCAGCATGCGAAAATTTAGACACCTATTCTTGGTACCTGAACCTTTTCCTCCAAGTCCATCCACCCCAGTTGCTCTGGCCAAAGCCCTTGCTAATGTCTTTGACTCCTTTCTCCTACTATCGTATCTAATTCATTAGCAAACTCTACATGCCTTCATAATCTATTCTCTAGATATAAACTAGATAAAGTGTCTGGCACATAATAGGTAATCAATAAATATTTGTAGATGAGATGAATTACAAAATATGCCAAATCCTACTCTATTCACTTTTTCCTCCATTATCCCTTTAGTTAAATTCCTGCATTAGCCTCCAACCTTGTCTTGCTGGTATCCGCTATGCTTTGAAAATTTTGTTCTTGAAAGAACTGGTATGGTGATCACTTGGAAGGAACCTGTTACTCTGTACAAAAGTATTCAGAAACTACCCATTTCAGAATCAATGTCAAACTACTTACAATAAGCAAAATGTCATACACAGCCTAGTCTTCTTTAAACTCTGTGACTCTTCTACACTTTGCTATACAATCTTGCTGTTCTAGCTCCTGGATACATCAATTTCATGTTCCCAACTCTGTATCTTTGCTCTTTGGTGTTACTTCTTCCAATAATGCTGTTTTCCTAATATAAGCACAGCTTTCTGCTTCCCCAGGTCCATTGTTCTTTGTTTAAATGAGCTATTTTCAGAAAGGCTTTCTGTGGTATATTACGGATTAGAAATATGCATTCTCCAGCCCACCTGCACAAGTGCTGTGTACTTACCTACACTCCCCCTTAGCTCCCTTGACTTTTAGCCTTTACCATGTGAATTGCCAATGGAATGTTGCACAGATTGTTTCTGCTTGAAAAACATTTATAATATTAAATCTTCCCTTTTGCACCTCTGTTATCCAGATGAGAAGATTGCATCCAGGCTGATCCATCAGTCCCAGAAGGAGAACAAGAAACACATGCAGCAGAGCTAAGTTACCCAGCCTGGCCCAGCCTAGATCACCATCCTGTAATAGGCCCCCAGACTTGTGGGCTAAATTAACATGTGTTGTTATATGTTACTGTGTTGTTTTTACTTAGCACTCTTGTGGCAATAACTAACTGATATACCTTCTGTGATCGCCCTGTTTAAAATTTAATGTGCACAAGATATAAAACCCAGAATGAACAGATGTTTTTATAGCACATTGTCTATAAGATTCTCTTTAATTTATTGACCATTTTAAAATTTAGTGCATTACTCTTCTTTTTTGGCAAAAAGACACCCTACTTGCTTGGTTTTCTGTGAGAACTAAGCTTTTGCATGACTTGTTTATGCCTTTGTGTCCAATCAGAGCAACACTGAGAGCAGATGCTTTGGATATAATTTCCCATTCATCTTAGTTTTTTCTTCATAACATTTGATTCTTGCAGTTGCCGGAATGATTTCCAGAATGAGATTCATTGTATAAGCTTTGAGTCAGGAATTTTAGCATTTTAGAATAAACAAATGCACACACATTGTTCCTAAAAAACAGGCTTAGGGCCCAGAAATTAGAGTACCCCAACCATTCTCTTGCCATTTTTAGTTACTTCAGAGCTTAGTAAAATAAGCTCTTTCCAGACATTCCATGCATTTTTTTGTTCCTAGTTCACCAGCCCTTGTCCACAGTTCTCTTGGGTATTCTCTTTAGAACTTAATATTTAAGCATGGATATAAAAACAATTTGCAACATGAGATTTAGCTGTGTGTGCAAAATTTTATTTATTTATTTTTTTACATATGGTTGAGAGAGTTCACGGCTTTTATTGATAGCCTGTTATTGCCTTAAGTGAATCATTCAGGAAGCTCAGATCTTATATCTCACTCATGTGGGTCTCTAATTTTTACTCCTCGTATCCTGAGTTATTTAAATTAAGAAGCTCATATAGTAGTTCCAACAGCCTGCTATAATTTTTGTTGACAAAAAAGAAACCCTTTATTCTAAGAAATATTCCACTACTGCCTCAAGTCTTTTAGGGAAAAGGTAAGGTATTAATATATGCACATTTTTATGAAGAAATGCATTTCTTATGAATATTTAAGCCTATTTTTTGTCATTAGTGAATGACAAATCTAATCAATGTATTTTAATTTTCACTTGTATTCTAAGAAAATTAAAATAGCATTGTTTTAATTTATAGTAAAAGTATATAGACAATCACCCATATAAATATATATTGTAGACAATGCTGAATGGTCTGTTACACAATATAATTCAGGCAATAGCTGATAAAGTGTATGTTAGATGAAAACACAGAAAAACAGAACAGAAATTATGAAATACTTCATGCAAAATAATCATTATAGCTTGTTCCAAATTAACAGCAAAATCAAGTTTTATATTAAAACGTGTATTATTATTCACTGGGCAACCTAAAAGGGTAATTTTCATTTTGGAAAAACAAAATTTTTGTTACCCTAAAGGGTAATTTTTGTTTGGAAAAAAACAAAAATATTTCTATGTCTACAGAAACTCTATCTCAGCTATTTTCTTTGGTCAATATTAAAATTTTATTCATGTTTATTATTTACAGATATATTAATTTTCATGTCATTCAGGAAGAAACATTCTGTTAACATTATGTTCTACTTGTTTTCTGCTGGTTATTTTCAATTCTTGATAAGTTTTAATTTTTAATACTAAAATTGTATGTGCTTATTATTTATGAATGTATTAATCTGTTTTTATGACATCCATGAACAAACATTCTATTAATTTTCTGTTCAATTTGTTTTCTGACAGTTCATTTCAACTCTTGATATGTTTACCTTCCCATTAAAAAGCATACCAACAGAAAAATGTGCTTTGTGCCAAATACTAAATTGAAAATGAATAATACTCCTTGCCCACCTTTGATTTTGCAGGTATTGTCTTTAGTGAAAGGCAACATGCTGCTTAATAAATCATCACATCAGCAGCTTTACTACAGTGCACCAAAGAGCAGGATAGTTCAACAGCTGATGTTTCCATCCCACAAGCTACTGTGCCTACTAACTAGTTTTTTTTTTTGTCAACCTCAGTTTAGAGACCTAAGATACACACACAGAAGCAATAAACACATTGTTCTTTCTCTCCTATACTGTTTTAAAAGAATCTCTGTAGTGGGAGTATGTGTTTAAACATACATTATATTTATTAAAACATAATTAATTGTGGTTGAACATAAAAAATATGCATTAGATTTTGCCATTTTGTGATATTTGGTATTTTTAGTTTCTAATTACTGAGAAAATCATTAGACCAAAAACACATGTTAAAATACAGTGGACAAGTGCTTAGTTAATGATTATGACAGAATATCAATTAATGAGCTGATAAAATGTTTTTGATAATACAAGAGAGCTAAGTGGTGGCTCAATCACCTTCTGTTTTCATACCCAGGGACATATTTTGAACTTTTGCATCCCTCATTTTTCTCCCTGTACAACAGCATATAGCTTGTAGGGTTATAGTGATGATTAACTAGAATAATAAATAAAAGCACTAAGCATAATATAAAGAATATAATAAGTGTTGAATGAATTTGAACTAAACTAGACAATTGGTTTTATACTTAGGTGAACAATAATTAATAATAAGCCTAGGAATGTCTACCTGTAGAAAATCTTTCTAAAGAATAAAATTTCATCTCCCTCCACATCAGGAACAACATATCCCTCAAAATACTTAAGTATGAAGTACAGAGCTATATATTTCCATTAGCAGAGATTTTATAATATTGACATTTATGGTTAAGGTAGTTTAATGGAACAAAAATACCTTTTTTCTATTACATATGAATGGATTCCCACACTTCAGAAGAGTAATAGAAAGAGAACAAAAATGATATGGAAACACATCATTTAATGTTTCTAGTAGGGTTAAAAAAATGTCTTAACTAGTATAATACTATACTAATATTTCTCAAAAGTGGGCAATTAGTTATTACATCCATTAGAATGATGTAGATTATGTTGCAATAGCAGGTAACCCCACATATCAGGAGTTGAAATCAAACTGCTTACTCTGTTATATGACCAAGCAACTGCAGAGCGAGGAAGATCTAAAGGCTCACTGTGGCCACTCAGGCACGCACAGTGATAGAAGCTCCATCTTGGCCCATGCTTTCATAATCATTAAAGCAGGCAAAGAAAAGATAACAATTCATACATGTGTTCTTAAAACTTCTTCCTGGAAGTTAAAATTGTTGCTTATGCTAACGTTTTATTAGATAAGGTCATATTGTCAGGATGAATTTCAAAGAGGGTGATTCAGAATGATCAGACTCAAAAAAATCTAGCTAATATAATATTATCCAAATTTATGGCAGTTGATGCATAAGTCAAGATAGTTCATTAGTTAATAACAACTATTTATCAGGCTTACTTACAACCACATTCTACCTTGATAGGCAAAATACATGTAATACCAAATAATAATTAGAGAACTGCTTTGTGAACATGCAATCAAAATATGGTGGTCAATCGTGCAATACATGAGTTACGTGTGTGTGTATGTGTGTGTGTATAAAATGTATGTTATATGTGATAATAGATGTGTTTGTCAACATTACAGATGTATATCTATGAGACAGACTATATAATTAAATCTATAGGTAAAAGGGTCCTGTTTATTAAACAGCATTAATATTCAACACTGCAATATAGATAATGGGCTGACCAACTTCAGTTAAATGTCTTTCTTTAATTATAATTCACCTTTATAGTCATAACTTTCTGAGGTGATATCTAGTCATCTGCAATTAATGTTTAAATATTTTTTCTGTCACTTATGTCATGTGTTTTTTCATGTCTAAAGATATTACGATTACTATCACTGTAACTTTTACTATTTAGTAAATGGCTGCAATGTGTTAGGAGCTTTACATAATTTATATCATTAATTAAGCAATCTAGTGAAATAAGCATTATTATTATTATCATCATTTTAGAGAAGAAGAAATTAGGATGTATAAATATTAATTCATTTTGCCCTTTATTCCCCTAAGGAGAATTTGGCAAAGCAGCAATTCAAATAAAGATCTATGTGGTGCCCAATATCATTCCTATATTTCACTGGCTTAATTTCACTTTGACAATTCTGAATTTCATTAAAGAATGCTCTAAGTTTTCATTGTTGTTATAATCTCCATGTCTCCCTTTCCCTCCAAAGTGATCAACAATCAAAATGACAGATAACTGAGAGAACAGTGTTCTAGTCAATTTTAAGGAAGAGCTAACAGCTAAAGAATTAAGATTTTTAGAATTCTTTCTTCATTCCTTTAGTTTTGGCTTTTGTAATATGTTTTCTTCATCTAAGTATTATTCTGTCATTTAAGGTATCCCTGATTATTGAGCAGAAATTCTAAATTTCATTGAGTATATCAAATTAACACAGATCAAAGTTTTTCAGCTGATGAAAGTTTAGCTGTAGGATCCGCCTCTAACTTTTAAAGGAGAAATTCAAATTCCTCTTAATCTTAACTAAACCTACTCACTGTGAAGAAGATCTTATCTTCTAACAAACTGAAGAAGTAAAAAGTAAAGTTATCCCTCCCATCATTTACTTTTATCCTATTTTAGAAAAGCCACTGCTCAGACAATAAGGAACATAAGTATGCAACAAAATCATTAGCATGCTATAGTATATGGATGATGATGGCCAAACGTAAAGGAGAAAATTCACTTCTTCAAACACTCCAGGGTTTTTATTTTCTGAACAGAATTAGTGACTTTTCCAGTTGATCATTTAATTAGCATTTACTAACAGTTTCTGTGTTGTTAAATAACATATGATACACTTTTTAGAACTGTATCCTCATAATCATAATCTCTATAATTTCATGCATGATTAGTCATTTAAATAAATGGTAGTTGCACTCAATCTTCCCTCAAACTGAAATCACAAGATTTTTTGATATGAAAAATGTCTCCTCAGGATAGCTAAAAGAATAATTCTGTCTATATTAATGTACACCATCAAACATGCTGCAGGATCAAAGTTTACATAAAAAAGAATAACTGTGGTAAATAATTGTTCTGGAGAAGATGGAATTTGATAGGTAATGTCAAATATATGTGATCTATATGCCCTTAGAAACAAATATTCTGGAATATGGTTAATATGTATTCCCAAGAAATTGCAAATGTTTAAGAGCCATGCAAACGGCCCAGGTTGAATTTACATTTAACAGTTGAATCCCCAGAAGAAAAGGGTGGTAATTTCTTTTCCCAGCTGAGTTCTGTGTGTTTGAATGTCTAAACTAAAACTGCAATAAACTGGCATAGCCTGTATATTCTGTAGAGCAACCACTGCCTTATAAACAGATGGTACCCACAAAATATGGAAAAACAATCTGATCTACTAACTATAAAAATTTGAACTTCTTAAGCATTGTTTCTTCGTAATTCTAAAATTAATATAAATATCTCATCAAATACAAAGATTACTTTTATAGTTACATATAGTGTTGACTATTACCAGCTATTCTATTTAGAACTCTATAAAATTGCTAACAGTCTTTATGCATATCATATTTGTTCAGCAGTTATTCTATTAACAGAAAGTTCTGCCATTTTAAAAAGGCAAAATCAAAATTGCAATTTAGTTTGCATTTCCTTGTACCACTTTTTATTGAGTGATTTTATTTCTGTTTGATGTTAATAACAGATGTAACTTTCACTTCTCCCATCATAGTGGGAATTTCCTTTCATGTGTCAGGTTGTTGTCAGGTTTTCATCACTGTTATCTCCTTCAGTATTCCCTGCAGATGGGTACTACCTACTCTATTCCCTGAAAAGCATTCAATCTGATTGTTTTAATATAGACAATTTTTTAACATTTTAATTTTAAAGTGAATTATGTTTTCAGATTTGCAGTCTGCCTGCTGGGTGAGTTAAGGTGTATCATGAAATTTTGTCTGTGTCAAGATTCAGTGCTGTAAAATAGTCAGTGGTATTGATTTGTTAACTGGAAAATGTGATACATCTGTGTAAAATATTATTCAATTGATTTGTTACGTGAAAAGGTACATCTCTCCATGAAAAACTCTTCCTCAGGGAAATGCAAGTTTCCATGGTTGTGCGATATTTTCTTAGTGCTGTCTTGAAAACAACTTTAAGTATGTGCATTCTCTTGTTGCCATTATGTTCTGTGAATGTTTCTTAAATATGATTACTAAAATATTTGTGGTTTTATTTAATAAGAAAATAAACAAAAATAAGATATGATTTCCATATTCAAGCCAGTTATAAGAGAGAAGATGATAAAACATGATGCAGTTAGGAAATGATTTTAAAAAGTATAAATTATTTTGTTTATTGGATTGATTCTAGGGCAATGTACAGTCTGCCTCATTAAAACATATGTAAGGTGATTGATACAAATATATAGTGTTATGATGATATAGGTGAAAGGGTTTAGCTATTAAGGTTAGAATAATACATCGAAGCCAGTATTAGAATTGTATACTTGTCATAAACTGGGTATGGAGCTTCTTAGGAGACAAATCAAGAAGAGAATATAATAGGCATTAAAGTAAGTGTCAGAAAAGTTAAAATAGTGACATAATGCAAATACAAAGTGAACATTTATTAAGGAACTTTTTTCAACCTATTACAAGAGGATATTAGTAAGATGTGAAAATTAGCTCAAAGAACTAAAGGTCATTTGAGAACGACATGTACACATATAAAAAATAGAAATTGATTTGATTATATAAATAATAGTTTAAGTCTCTTGTGTTAGAGACAAAACTGTTTAATATCCTATAGATATTAAAGTTTTGATATTATTTGTGCTATCAGGCAGATAATTTAATTTCTACTGAACAAAAATTAGCAAATTTTACACAATATGCAATCTTTAATTTTGAACAAAGATTTGAGCTAAATACATTACCCTAGAAAAATACTTGGTGGCTTCAATACTACTTAGGATTGAAAGAATATAGCCCTTATGATTGGACTTATTTTTCAGCTTTGTTACTTTTTTTGTAATATAAGTTACAATAGCTAATGCTTATTAAGCCCTAACTATGTGTCTGGTACTTGGTTAATTTATTTACAGATGTAGATTTGCTTACTGGTAATCTGTTATTTACAAGTGTTAATTTACTTACTCTTTAAAACTACCCAAGGAAGATCTTATTATAATTATTCACATTCAGATTTTTTTCTGATGAAGAAGTTGAGTCAGAGAAAGGCTAAATAACTTATAAAATTACATTGTAGTAAGTGTTAAAGCAGGGATTCAAGTACAGACAGTCTGCTTTTAGAGCCAGGCCCCTTAATCCCTATGATTTCTGTCAACTGCACAAAAAAGGATAGTTTTTTTTTTTTTTTTATTTTTTTATTTTTTGAAAGAAAGAAAAAGAGAGGAAAGAAAGTGAGAGTGAAAGAAAGAAAAAAAAAGAATGTACGAGAGAAAGAAAGAGGAAGAAAAAGAGGGAGAGAGAACAGGATTCTTGTTCTA